>JAINRI010000593.1:0-33528 GCA_025413485.1 Ficus microcarpa | reverse complement strand
TTTCGAATACTTATTTTAACAGAAAATATACGATTAAAAAGAAATAATTACTCTATTGAAGAACAAATAGAAATAACTAATTTTTTAGAATGGATTTTAAATGTTGGTGATGAAACAACAAATGGAATAAAAGATCTAGAAAATAAATATACTACCTAGATTAAAATACCTGAAAAATATTTAATACAATATAATACCAATTTTATTGAACAAATCTCCACAATAATATATGATAATTTTCATAATAATTTTTAAAATATTAATTATTTAAAATAACGTGCGATTATTACACCTAAAAATAAAATAACTGATGAAATAAATAAATATATATTATAATTAGTACCTACAGATACAAAAATTTATTATAGTTGTAACTCTATTCTTTCATCATATGGAAATATCGAAGAATTAAATCTCTTATATTCCACTGAATTTTTACACTCTTAATTTCAATGGTTTATCTCCACATGAATTAAAACTTAAGATTGGAATTCCTGTTATGTTAATGCGAAATCTTAATCAATCAATGGGTTTATTTAATGGTATTAGAATGATTATTACACAATTAACAAATGAAATTGTTGAAGGATGTATAATTAACTCTAATAATACAAATGAAAAAGTTTATATACCAAGAATAGAAATGACAGTTCGTGAATCAAAATGACTATTTACTTTAAAAATTTGTTATGCAATGACAATAAATAAAAGTCAAGATAATCTTTAAATAAAATCGGATTATATTTAGAAGATGAAATTTTTAGTCATGACCAATTATATATTGTTTTATCTAGAGTGACTTCACAAAAATGATTATATATTTTAATACATGATTCAATTAATAAGTATCAAAATTATGTCAAAGACATTATTTATAAAGAAATATTACACAATATTCATCAAAAATGATAAATATCTATTAAAAAAATAAAGCAATATTGATTTCATTTTAATGAGCTTTACAACGTAATAACACTTGTAGTCTTTAAACTTTAAAACATATATATATATATATATATATATATTGTTTCTATTTATAGAAAATGTTTAGTCCAATACGAGTGCTGAAACCAGGAGAAAACACATCAGATAATATTTGCTCGAATATGCTGGCTATGGAGAAACACAGATTATAAAACTGGAAAACTAATAAGCCTTGATTACTTATTAGTTGACAAACCGGTAATTCTTTTTATTTCTCATTTATATTATCATGCTTATAAAAAATATGTTTGCTTATTATTTAATATATAACTAATATATTTTTTTTTAATACAGGATAAGGCAATACACGATTTTATTCGTGCGAAGGATGCTGAATTCATAACAAATAAAATACAAGTAGGTAACATATATGAAATCAGCAACTTCTTCATTACGAATAACAAACCAAGGTACAAGATCGTTCCTCACGTTGCAATGTTGTAATTTGTAAGACCCACTGTTTTCAAAAATGTTGAGGACGATATACCGAAAATGCCTCAACTCAAATTCAATTTTGTGGAGTTTGATTGACTTACACCAAAAGTCGACATTAATGATATTCTATCAGGTAAATTATATTTGATATCTATATTTGTTAATTTATAATTAATAATTAGTAACTTAATTCTATACAAAATAATAACTAATGACTTCTTAATTATTATATTGTGTTAGATGTAATTGGTCACATTATCTCCATCAAAAGTTTAGAAGAATCTATTATAAATGATAGATCAATAAAAAGACGAAGTGTCACCATTCAAAATATCAGGTAATTAAAAATAATATATTATTAAAAATATATTTTCAAAAATTTCATAATTTATCCTTAATATATTATTTATTTATATTCATTTTATTCAACACAGAAGAAACGCTTAATGTCACTCTTTGGGAAGAACTTGAAGAAAATTTTGACGAAAATGCAATCCAAACAATGCCTGAACCAATTGTAATAGCATTTTCAGCAATGGCGGCCAAACAATATATGGGTAAGTATATATACAATAATTTAAAAAAAAAATCCCATTCTCTTAAGTTAAAAAAATTACAAAATTTATACTATTAATCACTAAGGCTTCGTTTGGAATTCAAGTTTAAACTTAAGGTTTAAACTCAAATTTTTGTCATTTTCTAAAAAGTCAACAAAAGTTACTATTCAAACTTAAAAATTTCAACTCAAACTCATTCACCAAACGGACCCTAACTATTATAATTATATATTTACAGGTGGACTTTATGTTGCAAGCACCACTGGTGTTTCATATTATCTTGATCCAGACATTGCTGAAACCAAAAAAATCAAAAATAGATATTATAAATTTTCATTTATAAATTATTATAATTATTTATATTTACTAATTAAAAAAAAAGAAACTAACTTTATTTAATATATTGATTTTCTATAGATTTAATCATTCTATCCAAGGAATCGATTTTATTGCTGGATTAACAAAACAAGTGTTATCATTAGAAGAATAAAAGATTGCCAACCAACAACAATCGTAGAACTTTAAGCTTTAAATCCATATCAAAATCAGGTAAATATTAAATTATTATGTATAAAATAAAATAAATAATTTAGTCAACATTATTAATATAATTTTATCAAACAGGAAACAAAATTCACTGTTAAAGCAACAATTACTGAATCTGATATTCGTCAAGGTTGGTTCTACAATGCATGTCCAAGATGTTACAGGCAACTAAAATAATCAGGGACATCATGGTAGTGCGATAGTCATGGACATTTGACCACAATGCTAATCACTTGGTAATATACTTTATCTCTATCAAAATTTTTTTTTTTTTTTTTTTTACATACATGAATATTAAAATAATTAAAAATTAAATAAATATTAAAATTTTTCAACAGGTACAAAATTAATGCACGGATTGAAAACAACACCGGAGAGATGAACATCGTCATGTTTGGAAAAACTGTTCAATTATTAATAAATAAACCTTGCTCCATCCTGACGATCTAAGAGGGATACACTTATTCAACCGTTATTCTTCCTATCCTGAACCAACTAATAGGTATATCAAAAATATTTGTGATCCAATTTCATCTACGAGGTACCTTCATTAATGCAGTCATTGTAAAAACATTTGATGATGATATGCAACCAATGTTGTTGCCTGCATCGATAACAATGTCATTTGAAGAAATTCCACCATCATCAATTTCTATTGATCCAGAGACACCTCAGTTAGGAAGCAAAAAAACTGCAAAAAAACAAATGACTTTTACCGAACCTATCATCGAAGAAGTAGAATCAAGGTATATTATTATTTATATTTTAATATCGATTTTTTGATTATTTAATTTAACATATATATTTATATATTATTAATTATTATATAATTTTATATATTGTTATTTTAGTCCTCAACATCTACCTCCTCCATCACATAGTCAAATTGTATCTCCAAGCGACCCATCCAAAAAACGAAAAGAAACCAAGTAATATTATTTTTTGTATATAATTACACAATAAATTAATAAATTTATTTCAATTTATATATTAAATATAAACATCATTTTATTAACACATAGAAATATTTTTATTATAATAAATCGGAGGAAAAGATGTAGAAAATTAAACACGAGTGACACTTGGTCATTCTACAAAAAAAAAAAAAATTTCCTACTTCAAGACTTTTTCTATGTATAAATATAAATATATATCTATACTGATATATACAATTCAGATATCTTAATGTGAATATAAATATCCAGAAAAACAAACTTAATTCTGAAAATTATTGTAAATATATTATCTTCCTTATTTATTTTCATACTTTGTTTATTTTATTTTATTTTTTAAACACTCATTTTATTTTTTTTAACATTTGCATGCAATTTTTTCTCTGTTTTTTTTTCTATATTAAAAAATTCCTTTTTTTTTTTTTTACATATATATAACCGAATAAATTTTTTTTGTTTTTTTTTAAACTTCATCAAATAAGATATATATTTTATTTTGTTATAATATTTTTGTTAAGAATAATTTTTTCTAATTCTTTTGAATCCAAAAATTTTCCCTTCTTTTTTTTTTCCCTGTTTTATTTTTGTTTTAAAAATTTTCCTTTAAATCAGTATAATTGTAAAAAAAAAAAATTTATCTTTTTGCTTTTGTTTTCATCTTTGTTATTATTAGTATTATTATCATTTTGATTTTGCATGATTACTATTAAAAAAAATTATATTAATTATAATTATAATATTTAACTTTATAAATTATTTTTATTATATAATACTCAATTTATTTATTTATTTTTTTTTTCTTTCTTTCCCATGCAACGCACGGGTATTAAACTCGTTAGTACTAATTGATATCCATGATGTAACCATCTAGGTTACCAACCGTCAATGTGTTTCCGATCCATAACCACCATGCAAGTAACTAGTTGGTTACTGACCATTGACAGATAACCAATTGGTTACCTAATGGTAACAACGTGGTTACTAGTTGTAACCAAACGCCGTCGGCGGTAACCAAAGTTGGTAGGTTACCAACTAGTCGAAAACTTCTGATTCTTTCAGATTTTCCGGATTCCATCATTGGAATATTTAAAAAATCCAGATTTTATCACTAAAACCAAAATCCACCAAATCCAATAAACAGAAGCAAAATTAAAAAACAAGAAAAACAAAATAAAACAACAACAAAAACAACAATGAAGCAACTAGCGGTGTCGAATCTCTGCAACTGGCGGTCTGAGATTGAGGGCGAGGCGTGGTCCCAGTTGTGATCGAACTCCTCCCTTTCTTCTGCAGTGCCATCTCCTCCTTCGTTGAGATCACGTTGTTGTCGGAGTTGTAATGTCGGCCTACACCACTATTCAGATCTTCTGCAGCCACGTTCAGATCGAACGGTTTCAATCATGAGGTAGTTCGCCAATAATTGCTCCTGATCAGACCATAAAAATTCATGATTCAAACCACAAAAGCTAGTAAAACAAAATACAAACATCAAGGTAAATGAAAAGGTCCAAAAAAAAAAAAAAAATCTGAGGAGACTAGGCAGTCGCGGTGGGAGGAAAACAGCTTCGATCGCGGTTGCTTCCATGGCGGATCTCCACACGAGCCAGTACCAGGGGCGGCGACAGCGAATGCTCCAGCAAAAGAGATTCGCTCCGGCGATGTGAAGGAAAACAGATCTCCAGCAAGTCGGGATTGGGAGAGGGCAGAGCCGGTACCGATGGGGAGTGGCGATTTGGAGAGAGGCGCAGCTGCTTTCGTGGCTGAGGAGATAGGTCGAGGAGCACGCGGAGCAGGCACCTTGATTTGCTGGATCGGTGGAAAAACGATTAGATATCTCTCCTGCAACAAGCAAATCACGACACCGGGAGGCATGGTAGTAGCTCCAATCACAATGCTTTTTTCCGCAAGCCGTTCGTGAGGCTTCTCTTTGGCGACCCGTTTGTGAGGCTTCTTTTTGGTGAGGAAGAGATAATGAGATAGAAAGAGAGTGTGAGTGAGAGCCGCTGAGAAATAGAGGAGAGAGAGACCCTTTTTCCTTTTTCTTCCTTCCCGAGCCTACGCTTCTTCTTCCTCTTCCCCGTTCCCTCTCTTTCCCTGCGCTTCTTCTTCCTCGTTCCCTCCCCCCCAAAAGAGTCTCCACAAATCTGTCTCCTCCACCTCCGCCGTCGCCGCCACTCTAAACGACGCCGTTGAAGATCCGGAGACCACCACAACCTGCGTCCCCTCCGACCACCATAAGCTTGGCCACCACCTCCCTCCTGGCCGCCACTCTAAATAACGCCGTCGAAGATCCGGAGACCACCATAAGCTCTGGCCCGCCCTGCGTCCCCTCCGACCACCATAAGCTCCACCGCCACCTCTACCACGCCTTCTCCTTTACCGAAAATGCCCTTGCTCTTTGTGCCGATATTCTCGCCGGCCTCTCCCATCCAGTCCCCCAGAAATCTCCTTACAAAGGTTTTCTACTGATTTGTTATAATTTCATATCCTTTCTTGAATTCAGATCAAGTACTATTCTTGAGTTCAAATATGTATTTTCTATATATATATATATATATATATATATATATATGTTATAATTGCATTAGCCATTCCCTTACAGAAGAAGAGTCTACGAGCATACAAAAAAAATTGTATGTATAATTAGCCAGATCATCTGAATTTCTTGGTTGTTTCCTTCACAAATGAAAAGAGTATAGTTCGATAAGAGTTTTGAGTACAGGGCACAAAATGTGGCTTCTCAAGAAGCTTATTTATGGATATTGAAAACTTGTACTCGAGTTTTGATAAGATTTTACAAACATCAATCTATCATTTTGTTGGTTATTAGAAGATCTTAAATGTTATTTTGGCTCCTATTGTGTACCTTTAAAATGTCGTTCCAAATCCTAACCAAAAAGCCATGGCTTTTAGTTCTCTTCTTTTACTGCTCAAAAGCAAATACAAAACCAATACCTAACAGATTCTAATTTCAATTATATCAGAATAGAATTGCTCTCTTGGTATCAAAACTGTTCAAAGGTATAAAATTTACCAATCGTAGATTTATTTATAGCTTCATGGGAGCTAAATTGAGGATTATATTCCATGAAAAGGCTTATAGTAAATATCTTGTTGTATAATTTTTCATTATAGCAGTAGAAACCTTTTACATTTTTTTTTCCTTCTTTCACTTTGGATTAGTAACCAACAAGTACAGTTCTTCAAAATAAGTGGAATCGTATATATATATTTGTTATAATTGCATTAGCCATTCCCTTATAGAAGAAGAGTCTATGAGTATATAAAAAAAAATTGTATATATAATTAGTCAGATCATCAGAATTTTTTGATTGTTTCCTTCACAAAATGAAAGGAGTATAGTTCAATCAAAGGTGAACTGGTATCATCTGTTAGAGAACAAACTTTAAAAAAATAAAAATAAATAAAAAACACAACTCCAAAATCTCTTGTTGAAAATAAAAGACTTCAAATTGCAAATCTTGACAGCAGTAGAAAGAGAAGCCAAAGAATTTCCTCCAACCTGAGTTAAAGTCAAGCTTGTTGATTGCAATGACACTCCTCTCTATCCACACTCTTTCAAGAAGCTGGCTAGCCAGGACAACTGCATCAACCTACAAATGCAAAATGTAATGAATTTCCAAGTATAGAAAGGCAAAAAAATCAAGACTTCATGATTAAAGAACAAAACAATAAACAGGAACCCAACGAGGGATAATATATATTATATGTGTATATATATATATATTTATATATATATTTATGTACAAGAATAGTATTTGATCTAAATTCAAGAAGGGATCAAGAATAGTACTTTCGTAGTCTACATAGGAGAAAAATAATTCCGAGTTTGTGGGGACTGATCTGAAATTGTGATAGTGGGTTTCATGTTTTGAGAACAATGTTGGAAGAACATCGGTAGTTTTGTCATTGCAAGCACGTTGTTTATATGACTTTTCAAATTCAAACTTCAGTTGTATTTGGCATTCACACACTACACTATACAATAATCTGTTGACATTGTTATTGATTGTTGATATATTTATTTAGTTAGCCCATGCTGGTTACCATTGAAGAATGTGAACTTTGACTAATTTTTTGGTTTGATTTCTGTTCCTTTGATTGAGTTTTCCATCAAAAGAGATATAAGATTTTTGGCTAATAATGATTTATGCTCCTTTGATTTCTGTTCCATTGATTGAGTGTTCCTTATATTTATAGTGTGGAGTAATAACGAATGTTCCTACATGATTCTTGTTTGCTTTTTTTTGTTTTTTTTGTTTTGTGTTGATTGATGTAAAATTTGTAGTTGTATTATTTATATTATTTGTTAATTGATAATTTCAAAATCTATGATAGGTATGAGTTAGATCTACATTCTCGTGGAATATAATGGAAAGTAGGAACAGGCGGATGGTGGATTTTGGAGGTGGTTCAGAGTTGATATGAGCAGGGGCTTTGTGGTTGATAGGAGTATTAAGTTTTTATAATTGAAAGAGACAATCTACGACAAAACATGTATTGACCGAAGTTTGTACGCAATTGATATAATACATAGACCTGTTGGTGACATTTTTGGTGAGACTGCTGTACCAGCTCTTATTTCCAACGATTCAAATATTATAAATCTTATGTTTTTGTACAACAAGAAACGAGGAATGATGTTAGATGTTATAATCAAGGAAAAATGTGATAAATGAAAAGCAATATGTGTTCGTGGTGATGATGATCTGAACAGTAATGGTGGTGATGCACTAGGCTTTCATGATGACTATTTTGGGTGTCGGATCAATAAAGAAATCCCATTTATTGCAAGGTTTGTTTCAACTGAATTACTTAGTAGTTATGAGCATCCGTTGCAGATTTGTGCAACCAGTACACCAATCAATGAAAGGATCACTACATTCAATCCAACTCCAATCACCGGTTCCAATCCAACATCAAAAGAGACAGTGCTTGAGGAAATAGCTAATGAAGATGATAATGTAGATAAAGCAGCTGATGATGTACCCAAAAGAGGTGATGAGGTGCGTAAAGGATGTGATGGTGTACCCAAAGAAGATGATGGTGTACCCAAAGGAGGCGATATCTACATGAGAGAGTTTATGATAGCCGTTGTCAACATTCTAAATCTGAAGAGACAAGATTTGTTCCACTGATTAGTTCTGTTAGCGGCAGAAATGATGGTTCGGATTTAATAGTAAGTAAACATTTTTATAGTAAGGAAGAATTGAATACAAAGTTAAACCTTGTTACCATTAATAGAAAGTTTGAAATTAAGCTCAAGAAGTCAACCAAGTCATTGAAGGAAGTTGGGTGTGTAGATGAACCAAATTGCTTGTGGCGGGTGCGAGCTACAAAAATGCCAGGTTCGAATTTTTTTGTCATTTGACAATATAATGGTATCCACACTTACTCGTTGATGAATCGATCGATCAGTCACAGACAAGCATCCAGTCGTGTAATTGGAGCTCGCATGAAAGGACACTTCATCGATTATAAGCAACCACCCAATCCAAAAGTTCTCACGGGATTCATGAGTCAGGAATTGAAGTTCAAGTAAGTTATTAGAAGGCATGGAAAGGAAGACAATTTACTCAAAATTTGATAAGAGAGACGTCACAACACAGCTTCGCCATGCTCCCCTCATATTGTTACATGCTCAAACAGGTTAATAAGGGTATAGTTACTCATATTAAAGTTGATTCGGAGAATAAGTTCAAGTATTTTTTTTATGGCTTTAGGAGCAGCTATACGGGTTTTTACGAACATGAGAAAAGTTATTGGCATAGATGGAGCTTGGATCAAACTAAATATAAGGGGGTGTTGATGGTTGCTGCCACACAAGATGGTGAGTATCACAGTTATCCCATTGCGTGGGGTTTGGGTGATACTGAGAACAATGATTCATAGACTTGGTTTTTTGAAAAGCTGAAGGAGGTAATATCTGACAGCTCAGAGCTATGTTTTATTTTTGATAGGAACTAGAGCATTAGTTACGCGGTGAGTTACGTTTATCCTATGGCGCAGCATGGAGCATGTTATTATCATGTTATGATGAATATTAAGAACCGTTTCAAAAGTGCTGTTTCACTTGGAGTGTTCAAGGATGCTGCTGAAGCATACTGTTTGGAGGAGTTTGAGAAACATTTCAGTGACATGAGAAAAAAATATCCAAAGGTGGCTTAGTATCTCGAGAAGGATATCAAGTTTGAAAAGTGATCAAGAACGCACTTTAAAGGCAACAAGTATGAAGTTATGACTACTAACATAGTCGAGACTTTGAATAATATGATGGTGAAGGTAAGAGAGTATCCCATAACTGCAATGATCGATTTCGTCCTCTTCACAGTGGGGCAATGGTTCTTCACTCGGCGTCGAGAATCAGTTTTAGTGACTACACAAATTACACCAAAGAGAGAAGCAATACTTAGAAGAAGATTTGATGATGCTGGTTTATTGACGCCGTACCAACTGAACAAAATGAATACATTGTGATGGGTGGTGATTTCAATGCATGTGTCAATTTAACAACATGGAGTTGCACGTGTAAGGTTTTCGACATTGATAAGATTCCGTGCATCCATGCTATAGCAGCAGCACGTTTTTATCGGCCGCAACATACTGGATCTTACGTACACTCCCTCTATTCTGAGTACTACACTTCAGATTATTGGATATTGACATATGCAAAAACTATTTATCCTGTTCCTCCAGAATCGCAATGGTACAATATCCCCGAAGAGGTATGAGCGATTAAGGTAGTAGGTCAGACGTGAAAATGTTTGAAGAGAGGTCAAGATTAACTCACTTCCCTTCATAAGAAGAATATATAGTTAAGAAATATAAATGCGCGACATGTGGTCAAAAAGGACATATTTCAAAGAAATGTCCCAACTTATCACATCCATCCGATGTTAGAAGCAGCACCTAATAATCAAAATTATGAGTTTGACAGTTTACATTTTCATAATTTCGTTTTATGAATACTGGTTATTTACTTTAGTCATTACGTATGTTTGAGAAAGTAATTAATTTTGCTTTTTGTTTAATTCAAATTTTTTAAATGGATTTTAAATGTTTGATATTTCATTTATTAGTTTTTGTGAGTGGTCTGATGTTTTTGAAACAAATCATACATGAGAAAAATCACTACTTTAGTTAATTTTACTTTTCGTTTAACGGAAAAAATAAAAAAAGTCAATAAATCACGAACCATGAACATGTTATTTTTAAATCTTGACTTTTGCTTTCATTTTTTTTTCCTTCGCCTACAATTTTTATACTTTTTGGTAACCGAAAGTAGAAATTAACATATCAAAGTTTATCTTTGTTGTTTCTTGTAAACATTGACGTTAGCTTTTTCTCCCTTACAAGATAAATGCAAACTTCTATATAAGAGTCTTTGTCCATGCAAAATTTGTGTGGAAAACCTTGGAACAATTAAAAAAAAAAAAAAGGAACGACCACTAAAATTTCGTTTGTTTTCCGTATGATCATTCCTTCCAAACCGTGACCTTTTTTATAATTTTTTCCTATAAGCGAAAACACAAAATAACCTTACCATCACCTTATGTTATGTATAATTCGCCTCAAATCACATGAAACGACCATAAAAAACATGGAATGACCACTAAAATTCTCGGAACGACAACTCAGTCGTTCCTTGTAAACATTGACTTCTTTTTTTTTTTTTTTTTCAATAATTTTTTCCCCATAAATGAAAACACAAAATAACCTTACCATCACCTTATATCATGTATGATTCGCCTCAAAACACATGGAACAACCACAAAAAACACGTAACGACCACTCAAATTTTTGAAACAACCGCTCGGTCGTTTCTTGTAAACATTGACTTTTTTTTTTAATATTTTTTTTCCATAAGTGAAAACACAAAATAACTTTACAATCATCTTATGTCATGTATGATTTACTTCAAAACACACAGAACGACCACAAAAAAATGGAACGACCACTAAAATTTCCAGAACGACCGGTCGTTCCTTGTAAACATTGAATTTTTTTTAAAATTTTTTTTCCATAAGTGAAAATACAAAATAACCTTACTATCACCTTATGTCATATATGATTTGCCTCAAACACACGGAACGACCACAAAAGTGAAGGAACGACCACTAAAATTTCTGGAACGAATCCAAACCGTGACTTCATTTTTTTCCTAATCGAAAACCAAAAATAAATATACCATCACCTTACTTCACTCAAAACCCACGGAACGATCATAAAAGATAAGGAACGACCACTAAAATTTCAAGAATGACCTCAATGTTTGGAAGGAACGACCATATGGTCGTTTTGCAAATTTTAATGGTCGTTTCGTGATGATGGAAGGCACAACTCCGACATCCTAAGCTTCAAGAGTTGGTTGTAGAGAGTATGAGGAAAGTTGGAAAGTTAAAAATGGGAGAAAACAGTGGGAGGTTGGCGTTTATAAGTCTCGCTATGGCTCTTCGAAGGAGCAAGAATCCTGAGGGAAAAAAAAAAAAGAGCAAATACACCATAAATTATGGACAGCATGAAAGATTGCATCAAACTACTATAAATCATGAGCAATAAAGAGTAAAATTGAGAAAGAAATGAGTATCATAACCAAATAGGACAATCAACAAGGGGAAAAGAAAAATTCATAGCATCAGAATCTAAGTTAAATTCAAAAAGCTCTGATGCAACATCACCACAAACAGTTTTTTATTATGCTAACTGTATAAAAGCAGAGGACAAAAAGAAAAAAAAACAGAGAAGAGATCCGAAAGAAATGTAAATCTGTATGATGGTTTGATAATAGGATGATTATCTACTATGTCAAAATAAGGACACGTTTTATTGTTTGGGGTGGGGGGTAAATAAAGCATGTTCATAGCCTGTACAGCTAAGTTTTAGAGGATTTAGAAAGCAATTAGAATGAAATAGCCGATAATGTTGAGAATACATGGATTTGTCCCATTGCCCATTGTAAGAGTTGAACCTTCATCTTTATATTATCCTTATATGCTCAAGTATTATATATATATATATATATAATACTTGAGCATACAAGAATATCAATCGATTAATATTATTATATATATATTATATATCATGAAACAAATGTTAACAATACCTATGAGAAAGATTTAAGTTTCCCATCTTATAAGGAGTAAGACGAGGTTAATCAACAGTAATTATTAGTTTTTTGGCTAATTCATGACGATCATCATCTTCACCAACCACAGGCAATTGCATCTTGCTAATTTCACTTTCCATCTTCCGGCCAGTAACTAGCTGATCACTAATCGCTTGAGTATTTCTTGATTGAATGAATGAATGTGTATATATGAATGGGTATATGAATTTTGTTGTGTTGCAGTGAATGAGATGAAGTATGTTCCACTTTGAGTATGTATTTATATACACACAACACAAGAATACTCCGAGTGTGAATGCATGTGAATTTGTAGGAAGCTCCTTAAAGGTGATTGAAATTTCCTTTTCCTTTTTGTCTGTTTTGTCTTTACTTGACCTTTCTCAATATGGAAATGAATTTTTCCAAAATAGACGGATCTTACATTTACTCTGACGTACGTATTCCAAATGTGTAGGAAGATTTTGTTTCTTCTCTTCTCTTTTTCCACGTAAACATGTATATATTTTGATTAAATATATATATATATATATTTTTTCTGAACTCGATTACCACTCCAGTCAAGGTACGGCTTCCTTGATAAAAGTTCAAATTCAAGGAAATCCACCGGAAATATTTCCCTTTGGTTCTCCACTATGCGTCTAGAGAAATTTACAATTTCTGACCAATTCTTATAATTAAGAGGATGATTTTTACTTAAAAGTTGAGCATGACCATATATTTATATGTATGTATATATGTGTTGATCTAATGTTTATCAAATTTACACTGAAAGATTGAAATTAGTTAAGAAAGTAAACCCGTTTCGGATTTTCGATCTTGGACCGTTTCTTTTCAAAGTTGGAAAACTAGCTACGAGACAAAATACTCGAAGCTGAGAAGGCCAAACGACTAAAAAATAACCACAAAGAGTTAAAAGATTAACAAAGAATGGCTGCTACTAGCAAAAAAATATAATAAAATAAAAAAGCAAATGACTATATAACAACATTACGTCAATTCAAGAAACAATGATGAAGTCTAAACAACGGAAAGCTACCTTTTACGTTAATTCTGTCTCTGTAATTAAGAGAAAAAATATTGACAAAAAATTTTGAAGTTTCCTCGCTTAGTTTGTAACCAAATAGACATCAAACTTTATGCAACCCACAACACCGAGGATATCAAATTCACCAAATCCCCAAATCACTCAAAATCCAAGTTCCAAAAAACTCCCAAAAAGAAAACTAATTTCAGATAATCATGTTAAAGCACTCAAGTTTAAGGAAAGATTCGAAATCAAATAGAGAACAATCAAGCTTCACAGTTCCAGAAAAAAAAAAAAAATCATTAAAAAAAATAATAGAGGAGATATCCGAAAGAAAGACTCGACCAAACTCCCATCTTAACCAAAACATACGACACAATATTCCAAAGCATTGCAAAAGCACAGGAAGCCTCAAACAAATAGAAAATTCAAAATCAGCGACAAAGACGACCAAACAATTCCCAATCATGATCATTAGCAACAAAACCAAACTGTTTAATTGAGCGGTGCTAAAAAGAATAATTTAATTTAATTTAGAGAGAGAGAGAGATCTTAATTACATCTGAAAGAAAAGTGAAATTTAGGAGGAAAATTGAAACAAACCTAGAACTGGGCTGCGAGCGAGTAGAAACGGAAGGCGGAGCCGGGGCTGAAGGCAGATTTAGGGGCGGCGGTGATTGGAGGAAGTCTACAGAATGCCCCAAAAAGGAAGAATTAAATTTACAGAGAGAGAGAGAGAGCTTAATTATATCTGAAAGAAAAGTGAAATTTAGGGGGAAAATTGAAACAAACCTGGAATTGGACTGCGAGCAAGTAGAAACGGAAGGCGGAGCCGAGGCCGGAGGCGGATTTAGGGGCGGCGATGATTGGAGGAAGTCTGCAGAATGCCCCAAAAAGGAAGAGAGAAGACAGTAGAAAACTGTGAAATGGGTAGATGTGATGAAACGGTGAAGACAAAAATCCAAAACGAAAAAGAGATATAAATCCAAACGGTGAGAAAGAAAGAAGAAGAAGAGAGGCGGTGAGAAAGAGTTTGTTTGGACGAAGAAGAAGAACAGAGGGAGACGAAGAAGAAGAACACTCGGGAGGGGAATCTGATTTTTTGGGAAATGGTGTTTTTTTGTTTTCTGTTTTTTTTTTAATCTTAATATTTTTATTTTTTATATTATTTTTTTAAAACAAAAGTCATTTTAGGGGGTGTTTAGTATGATAGTTTGAGTTGAAATATTTTAATTGTAATAATAAATTTTTTTGAATTTTCAGAAAACACAAAAATTTTTTTGAGAAAAAGACAAAAACTTTTTAAAAAAAAGACAAAAAAAAAAATTAAAATAAATTTGAATTGGAATGTTTGCCATCCCCTTAGTAATTAAACTTTTTTAAAAATTATTTTACAAAATTTAAAAAGCCAAAAATTTATTTTATTAAAACACTCGAGAAAAAAGTGAGGGATAAAAATGGTATTTTAGGATTTTTAATTTTTAATTTAAATTATCATAAAAATGATGTCATGCTATTTTTGGCAAAAGTTTTTTAATTGTGGTAAACAATGAGTTGCAGTCTTCTAAAATGACGAGAGAGAGAAATGTTAGGGCTCATTTGGTGAACTAACTCAATCAACTCAATTCAAACTTTTTTTTGTCTTTTTCCCAAAAAGTTTTTTATCTTTTCTAAAAATTCAAAAAAATTTACTATTACAACTTAAAAATCTCAACTCAAACTACTCCACCAAACTCCCTGTTAGATTTCAAATGAAAAGAGAGAGACAGGTGAAAGAGGGAAAGTGAATTGGTAATGGGTTTTTGAGCTGAAAATTCAGTCAACATTTTAAATCAACAATTTAAGTACGTGGGACTTTCAAAATATAATGTGGTAGTGTTAAACATTAAAAAAATTGTTAGATTTGAAATTAAAATCTTTAGAAGTATTATAATTGAAATTAACCCTTTAAATTAGGGTTAATAGGATGTTTAGTGGAGAAGTTTAAGTTGAGATTTTTAAGTTTTAATAGTAAATTTTTTTGAATTTTCAAAAAAGACAAAAAAATTTTTGAAAAAAAGATAAAATTTTTTTAAAAAAAAGACAAAAAAAAAGTTTGAGTTAAGTGGTTTGAGTTGATGTGCCAAACACCCCTTAAGAATTATCTAAAGATTTCAGTTATTTTAAAGTTATTTTATTTTATAACTAGTTAAAGATTTGAATCGAAAGGATATTTTTCTTAAAAAATAATAATTTAAATCAATGATTTACATTTGATCATATAACCATATTGGTATTTTATTTACTAAATTGACGATTTTTTAATACATTAAATTTTGGTCTTTTTTATCCTTAAGTCTCAAAATACTTGCAATAGTATTTGAGAGGCAACGCATGAAGCAAGAAGCAACTGCCAAGGAATGGACAACATTAAACCAAAAAAAAAAAAGAAGAAAGAAGCATCAAAGCAGTGTGTATTTGACTACAAAAAAATAATAGTTGATTCATATCCACTCTTTTAATTTAGTTATTTTTTAATTTTTCTTTAATTTGATATTGATCTCATTTTTATTCGTTTTTGTTATGAAAAACAAATTTCTTCATTTTGTTTGCAGTATTTTTTTTTTTCGATTAATTTTAAAAAGCATATTAAAATGGTTACTTTCTGTCAAATGACGAAAAAGTTTTTTTGGTAGCAAAACTACAAAAATGTTACCACCATATTAACATACTTAAATAGTCAACTTCCCTTTAAACAACATGTTAATTAAGATAAATATCTTCAGCTGTAAAAAAACAAATTAACTTTATAAAATGAAAAAAAACTTAAAAAAATAAAAAAAAATAAAAAATCTATCATCTCTCGCCATCTCCAAGAATCCCGTTCGTCGTTGCCCACCCCCCACCTGCAATCCCACCCTTCCTCCGTGAACCAAGCTCTTCTTTCCAAGAGCAGCAAAGAAAGTACATAAGGATTATGGGAATCATAACCCACAAAAACCTTACCCAAAAAAAATTACAATAGAAAATCAAAACAAGCTTAATATTTGAACGGAGAATAAGAGAAGACGTGCATAAAGCCCAGCCGCCATGAGCAGCCACAAGTCTCCTTCCCGCCGTTCTCAATTGAAAATTAGTTTTTTTTTTTTTTTTTTTTAGATTGAAAATTTGGGAACCAGAAAGACGGGCATGAGGTTTGGCCAGATTTTTTTTATTTTTTTTTTTAATTTGGCATTCAATTTAAAATTGGGCAATGAACATATGAGTTGGGATTTGTATGAGAAAGAGAGAGGAGAAATTGATAAACAAAAGTGGACAAAAAAGACACATTAAATGGTTTTGCATATATCAAGGAACATATAGAGTAATGTGAAATAAGGTTGATGTAGAGCTATTTTGATATTTTATTTGTTGCTCTGTTATGTTCCTTTGGCCAAAACTACAAGTCATTTAGGCTACAAGTCGTTTAGCCTTTCTTTAGTTGAGTGTCGTTTGCTTAGCATATTGGCCTTTAGTTGAGTGTCTTTTCGGCTAATCTTTGTTGGTGTCGTTGGCTTAGTACATTAGCCTTCGTTGTTGAAGAGGGGAAGCAAACTTTTGATATTGGCATTTTGAGAATAGCATTCTCGGAGAGGTTTCTCTCTTTATCCCTCCCCTTTATGGGTTTTCTTTAGGTGGATTTGGAGCTCTTGCTCCGTCCTCTGTCTGGGTTAGGCCGGTAAATTTCATCTTCCACAGACTTCCTATGTCCAAGGTACATAGTTCAAGTACATTCGTGAATTAATCATTCCTTATATTAGCAAGTACACTTCTCCAAATTGTACTCTACATATGAATGAAAAACTTGGCAAAAGCCATCGACAAAAATTCTCTTTCTTTCATTCTATTACATATCTTTTAGGATTATTTGAGTTCTATTCAAATTAATTAATATTTATTCGGATTTGATTACTCTTAGAAGTTTGGTTAAAATTAGTATTTGTAATTTTGATAGAAGAGTTCGATGATTATGAATCGAGTAAAGATATTTTGTCCCCATTCTTTTATTTATTTAGGGTGTGTTTGGTGAATGAGTTTAGTTTAAGATTTTTAAGTTTCAATAGTAATTTTTCAGAAAAAACAAAAAAATTTTTTAGAAAAGATAAAAAATTTTTTCAAAAAAGATACAATTCATGATGAAAAAAAATACAATTTTACTTAAAATGAGCTTATCACCCCTCTTTCTTAAAGTTATCTTCGTCAACTTCTATAATGCATCAATAAGCTTGAAAAGTATCTTGAGATATTATATCTATTCTTTAGCTTCTAGCATAACTCCAGGCAAAAAAAAAAAAAAAAAAAACTCGAATTATATAGCAATAAATTTAAACCAAATGATATTCGGTTCCTCCAGCCGTGATTTTTAGTCTAAAAAAATCTAAAAAGCAAACAATCTAAAAAACAAAAAAATCGGAGATTACATATCTGAATAGCCTAAACAGATATCGAATTTAAGAAAATAAATAGAAAACGAAAACCATTCTATAGAGAAGAAATCGTACCTGATCGCCGATCGGCCGAGTGGTGACGCCATCTCCGATTTGCAACGGGTGATCACAACTTCGGTTAGATCTACACGATTCCGTTGACGGCCTGACGAGCTTCACTTGATAACGCCAGGGTAGAGAGAGACATGAGGAAGTAACAGAGAATACGAGAGAGACGGTGAAGAGAGAGAGGGAGACGACAACGAGAAGTAGGGTTCATTTGTTAGGGCTTCGCTTACAAGCCTACAACCACACTTTAAATTTGGGGAATCTCTTTCCACAGCAGATCTGGGCCGTTAACGCTTGGACAGTTCTGATATACTCAATAGATTGGACGGCTAGGAATGCATGAGAGCATTGAAGGGGTTGGTAAGTAAACAAAAATACATTTTTAGTCAAATAATTAATTAGATAATTTAAATTTAAATTAATTATTTTCATTACATTTATTCAAAATATTTTACTTTGGAAATATTTAATTTTGATTTTTTTTTCTTTTGTTTTTCTTTTCTTTTCTTCATTTCCTTCCGCAGGTTTGCTCCCACGCATGCGTAAGCTTCGAGCCAGACTTCTCTCCTAGCTAGGCCACATGATCTCAGGCCCAAGAATCCAGCCCTTGTCTCACCACATGTGCTTAAATCCCTCCAGCTGGCTGAGAGTCTCTAGCTAATTTACTAGCTGGGTGGCAAATTTCGTGGGCCAAAATTCTCTTCAAGACCAAATGGATTCAATGCCTTTAAAAGCAAGGCCTTTACAACAAGCAAATGACATTTTTCCCTCAGCATTTTTGGCTGAGTTTGGAGTGTTTTTAATGGCTTTCTTGTGTGTTTTTCTTCTTCTTGTATTTTCATCTCATGTTTGCTTTTTAGAATTTTGTGCGATGAATTACAAATTAAGTTAGACACTCTGGTGAGACTAGTGATAATCTCATATGTGCAGTGATCTAATTTGGATTTGATCTTTTTTTTTTTGTTTATAAAGATTATATGTTTTAGTGGATTGAATCTCTTTATCTCATTTTTCTATTCAAAGTATTTTGTGTCAATCTTTTATATAAATTTAGTCATGCTTTTTTTATGTAATATTGTCACATTTTATTTTTACAAGATTTGTTTTATGAGTTGTCCTTCACTGTAATTTGCCAAAATCAGTACTTTGTCGATTTTGGATGACTTGTAATGATAAATTTGTTTGGTTCAAAATTGAGATTTAATCCACTGAAAGACTTTTGTCAGTTTTATTGATCTTTAATTCCATATTTTCCGATTGCTTGTTTAGGATATGAAACTTGCAATTGAGTCATAAATTGAAGATTGAATTCAAATTGGAAAGCGAAGCATATGAAGGATTCATCACGCGTGCCTCATTTATTATTGAATTTTTCTCTAACTAAATCTTATCATTTTCATATTTTGTTTATTTTCTCTATTACAAAAATTCACCAAAAATATCTTCACTTTTTATTATTGTATTTCATTGTCTTTTTATGGTTCATTTTCATTAATTGTTTGTTTTTCTTGGTGCCTCCTTATGGATACGGTCACTTGATCTATACTACAACCAACCGCTTTACAAGTGTGTCTTTAGGTGTTAATCAATTTTGGCGCCGTCGCCGAGGAGGTGTCAAAAGCAAACTTTTATTTTTGGAACAAATGTGAAATTAGGCTAGGTAAGTCCCTGCATATTTTTTTTCTTTTTTTTTTTTTCCTTTCAAAAAAAAAAATCTCTTTCGTTAAAAAAAATAAGTGTTATTTAGTTTGATTTTTTTTTTTTCCGTTTACAAATTTCTTAATATATATATTTTCGTTTATTAAAAAAAAAAACTGTTTTCAACCTCTTTTTTTTTTTTTTTTTCCTTTTTACGATTACATATATATATACATATTTAAAAAAAAAAAAAACCTAACTGAAAGAGAGAATTTTCATTTTTTTCCTTTTTCTTTTAATTATTTATTTAATTTTGAATTTGTCTAGTTTCTATTTGTTCTTTTATAGTTTGTATAATCTTTAGGAGTTTTATTAGGTTGATAACTTAGATTAGTTTTTAGATATTTTACCTTAGTTTAGATTTTGTTCATTATACCATAATTTAGAATAAAACCTAAGTACTTCTGAAAATTAGTTTGGGAATTTTGTGAAATTTCATGAAGACATTGAATTTAAGGAAGTTCTGTCCAGGAGGTTTGTTTTTAAGAAAGCCTCGCCCCACCAATCTTTCCTGGGGGCATTCTCAGAGGATATTATTCACTATAATTACACGTTTGTTGTATACTAAGCTGAAATTGTGAAGTAAAAATAAAATAAAATAAAAATAAAAAATTGCATGGCCGAATGCATCGTCTAAGAGACGAATTCGGGAGATTTGTAAGAAGGCTAGAGTTCAAACAAGCACCAAATGAAACTTCGTCCAAAGCCTCTTCCAACTCATCTTTTACCCCTTCATCTCCAACCTCGTCGTTGGCAACTCTTATGTCAAAATCTGATAGCAATGGCATAACACAAGGATGTTGAATGGTTATCTTCGCCCAACACGCAAGGCCACCCCATCATGTATCATGCTCCTACCGAACACGGCGAATCAAGAGTTCAAGTCCGGCATGATTTAACTTCTTCCGACTTTTCATTGGCTTGAAAGTGAGAACCCATACGTTCACATTTAAGAATTCAAGGAGGTGGTGGCTGCTTTCCATAGCCGAGCTGACGCTGCTAACTCCATGAGATTGAAGTTTTTCCTTTCTCTCTTAAGGACAAAGCCAAAAGTTGGATATATTCTCTTCCGCTAAGGTCCATTGGATGGTGGGAAGAAATGACGACAACATTTTTCAACAAATACTTCCCACACCATAGAACCAACGGTCTCAAACGACAAATCTCAACATTTTCTTAGAAGGACAACGAAACTCTATACCTGGGAACAGTTTAAAGATCTTTTGAACATGTGTCCCAACCATGGGTACGAGAGTTAGCGCTTGGTCAGCTACGTCTATGAAGGACTTACAATCCAAGAGTGGCAGTTCGTTGAGATGATGTGCAATGGTGAGTTTCTACACAAAGACCCTGATGAGGCTATTGAGTATTTGAATGACATAGTAAAAAAAGCTCATACGTGGACCAAACCGAGTATTATTGATGGCACCAACAAGTCCCGACCAGTTGGAGTCTACCATCTAAGGAAAGAGGACATTTTCAAGACTCAGATTGAAGCCCTAACAAGGCAAGTAAAGGGATCCAATAGGTTGCAAGGTCAAATCATACGAACCATGCTTCGTGTGTGGCAGTGTGGAACATCGATCGTGGGATTGCCCCACTTATGGTGAAATGAGAAGGGTGTATGGGGAGCAATATAATGCTTTAGCGGAATACAAAACCACACACACGCCCTACTCTGAAACATACAACCCTAGTTGGAGGAACCACCTGAATTTCAACTGGAGGGACCCAAGTTAGCAAGTACAATCATCCAACTAGCAATGAAGAGTTGAGCAGCAAGCACATCCACCAAAGCCATTTTCTACTCCCCAATGTCAACCGATGAGAAGTTCTCTTGAAGATACCTTACAAGCCTTCAAGGAAACACAAAGCAAAAAGTGGGAGCAAATGGTGGAAGAAAACAAGGAGATCAAGAGTCAAATGTCCAAGTTGACTAGTGTCATGGCCATTCATGAACGAGGAAAGCTTCCATCTCAAGCACAACCCGCCCAAATGGGACAACATATGGCATAAACCTCCACTCTTAATGCTTAAAATAACAAGGAGTTCAACGTAAACATAACTCAAAGTGACATAATTCACAAAGAACCGACCATCACATCACTAATGTCATCACTTCCAGCAACAAAGAAGACCTTCCTACAAAGGAAGTTGAGAAAAGCATTTCATTAAAGGTGTCTTTCCCACAAGCTCTTTATTCCACTGGGAAAGTACCAGAAAACCATAGTGAGATCCTAGAACACTTGAAACAAGTGAAAATTAATCTTCCCTTATTACATGTGATCAAACAAGTTCTAGCTTACGCCAAAGTCATCAAGGATTTTATGCACCATGAAAAAGAAGCACCACATCAAGAAGACTACATTTTTTATGAAACAAGTGAGCGCGGTGATTGAGCAAAAGACACCACTAAAGTACAAAGATCCCAGTTATCCCGCAATCTTCTGTCAAATAGAGACACACGAATTCGGCCAAGCTTTCCTAGACTTAGGAGCAAGTGTCAACCTCATGCTCTACTCAGTTTACTTGCAACTAGGTCTTGGAGAGATAAAGCCCACTCCTATGATTCTGCAATTGGCCGATCGATCCATCAAGAAGTCACGTGAAATAGTAGAAGATGTTTTGCTACAAATCGATAAATTATATTACCTCGTGGACTTTCTTGTTTTGGACACTGAATCCGTGGTGAACATGGAGTCAAAAATCCCCATCATCCTAGGAAGACCTTTCCTTTCCACAACAAATGCTCTCATCAACTATAGGAATAATCTCATGAAGATATCTTTTGGAAACATGACCATTGAGGTGAATATTTTTCACGTCGAAAAACAACCGCAAGATGATGACGAGTGTCACCATACCTTCCTGATAAACACACTCATTAGAGAGGAGGTTCATCTATAAGGAAATTCCAATAATCCTAAAGACCTTCTCCAAAATTCTGAATCTAAATACTTTGGCCTTGATGAGTTAGCCAAAATTCCAATAATCAATTCCAAGATAAAGTGCAAATGAAGAAGGCTCTTGCTAAGTAGATCATGAGAAAGAACCTTGAGCCAAACCAACATGTGTATCTTTATGATTCTCGCCCATAACTCCACGCCAACAAGTTGAGGTCACGGTGGATTGGTCCATTTGTCATCAAACAAGTCTTTCCTGATGGTGCTATTGAAATTGAGGACCCAAACGATGGGAGGATTCTGAACGTAAATGGTCAGCTACTAAAAAACTACGTGGAATAGGTAAGTCAGGTTGAGGAGATTATCCTTCACAACCCGGTCTATCAATCCTAAGTAGTAAGCTCATGACCCTTCCTTTGTACCATATTTCAGCTTTGGTTTCTTTTATTTTACTTAAATTATTTTATTTATTTGTTGTGTTTTCGTTAATATTTTGTGTGTTTTTAATGATCAACCCACCTTGCTTGAACCAAGTATCACCCAGGTGTTTTCTATCCCTGTTCTTTTCTATTGAATGCATCTTATGACATTGAGGATACTGTCTGATTTCGATTGGGGGTGGTATGTATATTCAGGCATAAGGGTTTTTGCGTTTGTGTGAATAATTTTGAGTCAAAAATTTTGCAACTGTCTAAACATGATTTCAGGATGTTGTTTGAGTCAAATGTGCTATTATTGATTACTAAGGAATAACTTCAGAATACTTGCACACGTCACCAAACCTTGTGGTAAGATGGCACATGAATGAACTTTAGTTGAGAAAATTCTCAAGTTCAAGTATTTCATTTTTTGCGAGTTGTAAGTGTAGAGAAAACAACTTTTGAATGTTCATTTATCTTAAGAGTTGGTTTAAGTCACTGTTTAGAACAATATAACATGGTTTGTAGTATGATTGGTACATTTGCTTGAGGGATATTTTTTATACGATAGGAACTTTTTCATTGCAATTTTTAGATCTCTTTAATGAATAGTTATTAATGATCTTATGTATATTAACAAAAAAATAATAATAAAAGAGACGAAGAAAATAAAAAAAACAAAGGAAAAAAATACTAAAGAAAAAAAAAAAGAATAATTGGCCTAAATGGTCACTAAACTCTTTAAGGGGTAATACTTGTTGGGATCTATAGGTGCCCTAAGGATAGAAAATCTTAGGAATTTTCTGTAAATATGACATTTTGATATTAATAAGAGGCAATTATTCATGTTTAATAAGTTGTGTCCTATTTACTTTCATTTGTTGATTGTATAATTATTTTGAGCAAACATAAAATACTCCTAGGCTGTTGGTAATATATCGAATTACCATATGTATACGGGGTATGCATAGAAGACGTGGTAATTTGATAACAGTCTAAATAAATAGTCCGCAATCAACGGAATAAGATTTGGGGATCTTATTCATGATAAGATTGTAAAGGTTGTCTACTTCCTTGGAGGGATAGTTTGTCTTGACCATCGGATAGGTTCCGAGTAGAAACTTTAATGTATACCAGTATTGAGGTATGACATTGGACTGGACCTAAAGTGTTAATTGATTCGGTTTAATAATTCCGTTTATAAGAATCAATGATACTTTGATTATCATCCTGCATTAATCTTAATCCTGAAATGATTACTTGAGTTCGCATCCATGACTTATGTACTTTGATGCACTAAAGGTGAGACACTGTTAATTCATGGTCAACATACTTGTGTTTTGGGTGCATGACTTATGGATGGAGAAATCAAGATTCATAGATACGGAATCCATAGCTATCTTAATGATAGTAAATGTTATCTACTTAAAGGTATTATTCGGGGATTGAAAGATAGTATAACAAGATCTTGGCCATCGGTTTACTTTGTGTTCTCTGGTGGTTTTCCAATTGTATGGTTTTACAATTGGTGGTTCTTTCAATGGAGAATAATTGAACTTTAAGTTAAAATGATTGAAAAGGTAAAACGGAAAAAGTCCTTAATTCAATCATGGATAACATATGGGGATTAAGCAAGCGATGAATAAATCATGGAAGAAGCACTACGTGAGAGAGCTTTCGTAATACGGTATGTAAACAGGAGTTCAGCTTCAAACTTTTAGTGGAATAGTTTTGAAGTTGATAATTGATGGATAATTAATCTGGGATTAATTTTTCACAATTATAGGAGCCTCTTTACATATTTCCATCGGGTCCCTCTATTAGCTCATATAGTTCCACGAAGCGTCTCGGGATTTGTTCCTAATGAGATCGGTAA
Source organism: Ficus microcarpa (assembly GCA_025413485.1). Classification (NCBI taxonomy): domain Eukaryota; kingdom Viridiplantae; phylum Streptophyta; class Magnoliopsida; order Rosales; family Moraceae; genus Ficus; species Ficus microcarpa. Next base: position 8,471 of record JAINRI010000593.1, on the reverse strand, counting down.
ATTGTAAATGGAATTTTGTAATGTCTATTAAGACATGGTACTCTCTAACATGCAATCCAGAAAGGATTGGACATGTGAAATTTGTAGACAAATGATTTGTCAACATGTGATTGGTTAATTTGAATTTTGAAAATAAGATTGTGTTTGAATTTTGGAAAACAAAATTTTTCTCTCCTAATTAAAAGTGGTGCACGTTTTTTAATTGTATGGAGGGAAGAAAATTTTGTTTCAAAATTATTTAAATATATTCCTAACATTTAATTATTAATTGGTTTAAATAATGGAGATTATTTCATGAATTTTTCTTTCCTAATTAAAGAGGTGCATGGTTTTTGTGAGGAAAGAAAATTTGAAATATTTCATTAATTTAAATTAATTAATATGGATAATGTTTATGGAAAATATTTATTCAAATATGTGAATCCTATTTAAATTCGAAAAGGTTTAAAAGAAGTTTGAATCTAGATAGGACTAGGATCTTTTGACTAGTCTAGATTCTTGATTTAAAATTTAAACCACCAATCAAGATTTCTCTCACTTTGTGGCCGAATTTTAAAGGGGATTTCCTCTTGAAATTTGTTTTTAGGTTCAATGAATCTAGCCCTAAAGTTGTATGATCTTTTGGTTCAAGATTTATCCGGAAAATAATTATTAATTATTTTTCAAGTAGGAGATAAATTTTGAAAAGGATTGGAATACTATATAAAGGCTAGGAGTTCTTGAAAAACCAATTTTTGATATTTTTAAAGGGAAAAACGTTTTTTAATAATAAAAAAAAAATTTTTTTTCTTCCACATCAAAAATTCGGCTTTCTTGTGAGAGAGAAAAAAAAGAAAATTCCATTGAATCAAAACTGCGAGGAAGGTTAAACCGAGTGATAATTTTCATAGGAGGTTAACCGGTTCTTGTTTTGTAGTTTTGAAGAAAGAAGTTGGATCAAATTCTCAACGAGGATCATCGGAATTGAGAAGGAGGGATCTAGACTTCGGAAAGTATTACCGGTCGCTTGGATTCATAGAACGTGTGCCCACACACACTCTGAGACGTGGAACTCGAGAATAGTAGAGAAGACACGTTGGTCAAACGCTCTAGCAATTCCGGAATCCAAGAAATAAGGTACGCTTGATCATGAATTAATTTATTGTTATATGCATCATGAGCTTCTTTTCCGGAAACGGCATAAAATTTTTAAAACTTCCGCTGCGCCGTAACTCCAATACCGGATCCGATTTTTCCAACAACTGGTATCAGAGCCAACTCATGATCATGCATATAACATAAATTATTTGATCAAATAAATTTCTCTCTATGCATTAATGAAATATTTTAGAGAGTTGGCACTCTAGGTTTTATTTTGAGTATGTTAAATATATTATGAATGGATGTATGGATGAATGCTTTATATTATTTTGATAATATATGATGCTTGTTCAATTTTGCCGGTCATGATTCCATAGAGGTTAGAATTTGTATCTAGGTTTTTCAAGTGTAATAGATGCGGTCTATAATCACCGCTAGGTCGTTCTTTCAATTCCTAGAATTTTGTAAGCCGGAAACGGCATAGGAATTTTTTTGTAAAATTCGGGCTACAATGGATTCAAGGAGATTGAAGATGAACGAAGGTATGGAAATTTTCAAAGGATGTGATTTTTTTTTAATTAAAAAATTTTTTTTTGTATTAAAAAAAAATCACAAGAATCTTTTGAAAATTTAATTTCCAATGATATGTGATTTTGATAATTTGGAAATCAAAATTGAAAATTTAAATTTAAATTTAATGGATATTATTATGAATTTTAAAATTTTGTGATTTAAATTTGAAATTTGGAAATTTCAAATTTGAAATTTTAAAATTTAATAAACCGGATTTTTAATTTAAATTTTGATATTTTGTAATTTTGATTAAAATTAAAAATCACATATAATCTTTTTTGAAATTTAAATTTAATTTTAAATTTAAAAAGATGTGACATTGGAGAAGGAAGACACATTGAAGAAGGATACACGGCATGGATCTACAAATGAAGGCCGATATATGTTTCGGTTAATTTTTGTAAATTTTGCAATTTTCTTTTCTCTAGGATGGAATCATGATCCACGGCTATTTACATATTTTGCAAACCATGGATGATGACTTGCTATATGAATATGTTATACTATTTCATGATGTATTGATAACATGCCATATAGACTAGGGAGTGCCACTCAATAAATATTGTTTATGCATGAAAAACAAAAACCCTAATTTAAAAGATTGAGTGGGAGAAGGTTTTACACACTAAGACCTACGGCCTCCATCGTTGGTCCAATAGTTACGCATGGTAGTGCCTACTACTCGGTTTCGATCCGGAATTCCCTTCGGATAGGTATCTTACCTAGAGCGCACACTGATTTGGATTTCCGAAAGGATAACAATTTTGGGCATATTTTATGTTTAGATCACCCCTCGGTGGCGGATGTAAAATATGGATTCAAAATTGGAAACGATGGTTACACACTCATACTACTTTATTTATTAACCCTCCCTCGAGGCTCTGTTATGTAAAGTAGTGGCCAAATAAACGATAGTTAATATATATTTAATGGAGTTTGTTCCATGGATGAATATGTATTAATCGGAAGGGATCCGTGTTCTTGGCTAGTTATTCTATGACTACCCCTCGGTAGCTTAGAAAGCGGTAGCTAGGAATTGTCGTTGTAAGGTATGTGTTTTAAGGGTTTTACACATGAACATTTAGATTGCATATAGATCTTTTTGTTTCATTACAAAATCATATTTTATAAACTGATAGGATGTTTGCTCATACTTATTACATGTTTTCTTATTATAGATCAAAATGTCAAGCCCTTTATCTGTGATACTTACGCAAAACAAATTAACTGGCGAGAATTTTAATGACTGGAAAAGGAACTTGCTAATCGTCCTAAACTTTGAGAAACACAGTTTTGTCCTAACCCAACCTCGACCACCTACGCCTGCGATCGATGCTCCTGATAGGGATTTTGTAGCGCTTGAGCGCTGGGACAATTCCAACCTTAGTGCCATGTGCTATATTCGGGCGAGCATGTCTAACGTGCTCCAGAAACAGCATGAGGAACATCAAACTGCTAGGCAGATCATGGATAACCTGGAGGAAATGTTTGGTGAACAAACTATCCAGGCTAAGACCGATGCTATCAAAGGTCTCATGAACTGCAGGCAGAAGGTTGGAACTCCCATCAAGGAGCACATGATGACAGTCATGGCTTATTTGTCTGAAGCTCAGGCAAATGGGGCTGAGATCGATGCTGCAACTCAACTGGTTATGGTTTTTCAAACCTTATCCAAGGATTTCGATTTGTTTCAGGCATCCTACAACCTTAACCGGAAGGAGATGTCTTTAACGGAATTGATGAAAGAGTTGCAAGCCTTTGAGAACATTTTTAAGGGTTCTGGATCTAAGGCTGAGGCAAATTTGGCTGAACCTAGTTCGTCTGTTCCTAATCCCAAAAGGAAGAAGGAAAAAGGGAAGAACAAGGGGAATAAGCCTGCGGTGAATGCACCTGCTTCTAAGAAGTCTACCAAGACTAAGAAGCAAAAGGTGGACCCCAAAAAGGTTAAGTGCTTTCACTGTGGGAAGAAAGGACATTTCAAGAAGGATTGCCGAGATTTCCTGGCTTTGCAAAAGCAGAAAGGTAATTTCAATGTCCTGTATCTTGAGGGTTGTTTAGTGGAAGAATCTAAGGACAATTGGGTTATAGATTCTGGAGCTACTAACCATGTTTGTATTTCTCTACAGGGGTTCAAGGTAACGAGAAGTCTGCATGAGGAGGACTTTACGTTAAGAACCGGCGATGGGACGTTGGTGCGAGCTGAAGCAGTGGGAGAAGTGCATCTTTATTTTGATGAATTTAGGTTTATTGTTTTGAGACATTGTTTTTATGTTCCTAATTTTAAGAGGAACCTAATTTCGGTAGCTTGTTTAATTAAAGATTCTTATTCAGTTTCTTTTAATAATAAAGTTGTTATTAGGAAAAACAATTCTCTTATCTGTAATGGATGGATGCATGGAAATCTTTATTTTATCAAACCTAAGATGCACTCACTGCTTGATACAGAATTGGAAAAGAACTCTAAAAGACATAAGTCTTCTCACTCTAACAAATCATATCTTTGGCATTTACGACTTGGTCACATAAGCCTTAACAGAATTCAAAGGATGGTAAAAGATGAATGCCTCGACTTGTACGAGGTTGAACCTTGGCCACAATGCGAATCCTGTTTGGAGGGCAAGATGACTAAACGGCACTTTGCTGCCAAGGATGGTCGTGCCGAGAAACTTTTAGAACTTGTGCATACAGATGTTTGTGGTCCCATGAACATAGAAGCACGTGGTGGGTATGAGTATTATATCACTTTTATTGATGATTACTCAAGGTATGGATATGTCTATTTAATGACCCGCAAAAGCGAAGCCTTTGACAAGTTCAAAGAGTTTCGGGCTGAAGCGGAGAAACAATTAGGCAAGTCCATTAAGACACTTCGATCGGATCGAGGTGGGGAATACCTATCGGATGAGTTCTTAGGATATTTGATAGAGAATGGGATACAATCCCAGTTGACTGCACCTGGTACTCCTCAACAGAATGGTGTAGCTGAGAGAAGGAATAGGACCCTATTGGATATGGTCCGGTCTATGATGAGTTATTCCACTTTACCTTTATCATTTTGGGGGCACGCCATACAAACTGCATGCTATCTTCTGATAACGTTCCCTCCAAATCGGTTCCTAAAACTCCTTATGAGTTATGGACGAGTAGGAAACCTAATTTGAATCATATTCGAATTTGGGGTTGTCCGGCACACGTCCTGGATAAGGAAGCGAAGAAATTGGAGTCACGATCAGAAGTGTGCTTGTTTGTTGGCTATCCAAAAGGGACAAAAGGTGGTCTGTTCTATAATCCAAAGCAAAATAAAGTCTTTGTTTCAACACATGCAACATTCCTTGAGGAAAGTTACATGGAAGACTTTAAACCTCGTAGCAAAGTAGTGCTTGAGGAGATGACTTCGGGTTTGGATGTTCCTAAAGTCACAGAAAACCCTGCGGAAAAATCACTAAAGAATCAACAACCACAGGAGCTTCGTCGTAGTGGGAGGATTATCAGGGAACCTGAAAGGTACATGTTCAGTGGTGAAGTTTATGAAGCAGAATCCATAGAACATATTGATGATCCGGCTACGTACAAGGAAGCTATGGAGGATGTTGATTCTAGTCTTTGGCAAAAGGCTATGAACGCCGAGATGGAATCTATGGATTCCAACGGAGTCTGGAAACTTGTAGACTTACCCCAAGGCATAAAACCGATTGGGTGTAAGTGGGTATACAAGAGGAAGAGAGGTGTGGATGGGAAAGTGGAAACTTTCAAGGCAAGACTTGTAGCGAAGGGCTATACGCAGAAAGAAGGAATCGACTATGAAGAAACCTTCTCGCCTGTAGCAATGCTTAAGTCAATCCGCATTCTTTTATCCATTGCGGCTGCTCTCGATTATGAGATCTGGCAAATGGATGTCAAGACAGCTTTCTTAAATGGCTCTCTTGAGGAAGATATCTATATGATACAACCAGACGGATTCAAGGCAAAAGGCCAAGAAGACAAAGTATGCAAGTTGCTTAAATCCATTTATGGATTAAAGCAAGCATCTCGTTCTTGGAATATTAGGTTTGATCAAGCGATCAAAACTTATGGATTCAAACAAAACATTGATGAACCATGTGTTTATAAATGTATCAAGAACGAGAAAGTGGTGTTCCTTGTACTCTATGTGGATGATATATTGCTTATTGGAAACGATGTGGCAATACTATCATCTGTCAAAGTTTGGTTAGCCAAACAGTTTGACATGAAGGACTTAGGAGAAGCTAGTTATGTTCTTGGTATTCAACTCTTTAGAGATAGAAAGAACAAAACGATAGCACTCTCCCAAGCTTTATACATTGATAAAGTACTTGAGAGGTTTTCTATGAAGGATTCCAAGAAAGGTGCTCAACCTTTCAGGATTGGAATCAAACTTTCTAAAGATGACTGTCCCAAGACATCGGAAGAAAGGGAGCGTATGAAAAATGTACCTTATGCATCAGCAGTAGGTAGTCTTATGTACGCTATGTTATGCACTAGGCCTGACATTTGTTTTGCGGTTGGTATGGTAAGTCGATATCAGTCGAATCCGGGACCGAACCATTGGGCTGCGGTCAAGCATATACTCAAGTATCTACGGAGAACGAGGGATTATATGCTAGTGTATTCCGGTCAGGACCTTGTTCCTATAGGATATACTGATTCTGATTTTCAATCAGATCAGGATTCAAGGAAATCGACTTCAGGATCTGTCTTCACCCTTGGAGGTGGTGCCGTTGTGTGGAGGAGTGTTAAGCAATCTTGTATTGCTGACTCGACCATGGAAGCCGAGTATGTGGCAGCCAGTGAGGCATCAAAGGAAGCGGTTTGGCTCCGCAGGTTCCTTAGTGACCTTGAGGTCGTTCCTGGTATGGATAAAGCTATGGTGCTCTACTGTGACAACAGTGCAGCAGTAGCTAATACCAAGGATCCTAGGCATCATAAGAGGAGTAAGCACATTGACAGAAAATATCACATTATCAGAGGCTTTGTTGAGAGTGGAAATGTGACGGTTTGCAAAATCGCATCGGAGGACAATCTTGCTGACCCGTTCACGAAGACTTTGGTGGCCAGAAGATTCGAAGAACACGTCGAAGGCATGGGGATGCGTAATATGTCACATTTACTCGCTTAGGGCAAGTGGGAGATTGTTGGGATCTATAGGTGCCCTAAGGATAGAAAATCTTAGGGATTTTCTGTAAATATGACATTTTGATATTAATAAGAGGAAATTATTCATGTTTAATAAGTTGTGTCCTATTTACTTTCATTTGTTGATTGTATAATTATTTTGAGCAAACATAAAATACTCCTAGGCTGTTGGTAATATATCGAATTACCATATGTATACGGGGTATGCATAGAAGACGTGGTAATTTGATAACAGTCTAAATAAATAGTCCGCAATCAACGGAATAAGATTTGGGGATCTTATTCATGATAAGATTGTAAAGGTTGTCTACTTCCTTGGAGGGATGGTTTGTCTTGACCATCGGATAGGTTCCGAGTAGAAACTTTAATGTATACCAGTATTGAGGTATGACATTGGACTGGACCTAAAGTGTTAATTGATTCGGTTTAATAATTCCGTTTATAAGAATCAATGATACTTTGATTATCATCCTGCATTAATCTTAATCCTGAAATGATTACTTGAGTTCGCATCCATGACTTATGTACTTTGATGCACTAAAGGTGAGACACTGTTAATTCATGGTCAACATACTTGTGTTTTGGGTGCATGACTTATGGATGGAGAAATCAAGATTCATAGATACGGAATCCATAGCTATCTTAATGATAGTAAATGTTATCTACTTAAAGGTATTATTCGGGGATTGAAAGATAGTATAACAAGATCTTGGCCATCGGTTTACTTTGTGTTCTCTGGTGGTTTTCCAATTGTATGGTTTTACAATTGGTGGTTCTTTCAATGGAGAATAATTGAACTTTAAGTTAAAATGATTGAAAAGGTAAAACGGAAAAAGTCCTTAATTCAATCATGGATAACATATGGGGATTAAGCAAGCGATGAATAAATCATGGAAGAAGCACTACGTGAGAGAGCTTTCGTAATACGGTATGTAAACAGGAGTTCAGCTTCAAACTTTTAGTGGAATAGTTTTGAAGTTGATAATTGATGGATAATTAATCTGGGATTAATTTTTCACAATTATAGGAGCCTCTTTACATATTTCCATCGGGTCCCTCTATTAGCTCATATAGTTCCACGAAGCGTCTCGGGATTTGTTCCTAATGAGATCGGTAAATTGTAAATGGAATTTTGTAATGTCTATTAAGACATGGTACTCTCTAACATGCAATCCAGAAAGGATTGGACATGTGAAATTTGTAGACAAATGATTTGTCAACATGTGATTGGTTAATTTGAATTTTGAAAATAAGATTGTGTTTGAATTTTGGAAAACAAAATTTTTCTCTCCTAATTAAAAGTGGTGCACGTTTTTTAATTGTATGGAGGGAAGAAAATTTTGTTTCAAAATTATTTAAATATATTCCTAACATTTAATTATTAATTGGTTTAAATAATGGAGATTATTTCATGAATTTTTCTTTCCTAATTAAAGAGGTGCATGGTTTTTGTGAGGAAAGAAAATTTGAAATATTTCATTAATTTAAATTAATTAATATGGATAATGTTTATGGAAAATATTTATTCAAATATGTGAATCCTATTTAAATTCGAAAAGGTTTAAAAGAAGTTTGAATCTAGATAGGACTAGGATCTTTTGACTAGTCTAGATTCTTGATTTAAAATTTAAACCACCAATCAAGATTTCTCTCACTTTGTGGCC
>JAINRI010000591.1:0-28978 GCA_025413485.1 Ficus microcarpa | reverse complement strand
CGCATTTATTATTTTCACATTTAATAATTAAAGTATGTTAGTATACCTTTTTAGAAGAAAAATTATAATCATCCCTCCGTTAAGTAATTAAAATATATAGTTGTGTATCTATTAGTAAAACATTATTTCTAATTTTTCTATGGTGTACCTATTGAAAAAATAAATAAAATAAAATAAAAGCCTTACACTGTCAATATATGTATGTACGCATATATGAATCCAACTTGTCAACATTGCTGTGTACCACATGAAACTTAAGATAAAAAATTTTATCAACTATCTTTATGGCCTCCCCTGCCCAAGCCGGCAAGCCAACCATCGGGACAATGGGCTATTCGGCTTGTAAGAATAGCTCCGCATTCGGGGGACCTTGTGGCCTCCCCCACGTAGGCCATCGGGGGACATTAAGGTCTCCCCCAACAGACCCTTGAGCCTGCCATCCTAGCTCGAAATTGCCCCGTGTTCGGGGGACCTTATGGCCTGCCCCACATAGGCCGTCGAGGGTAGCATACATAGCTAGTAATTAGATCGAGAACGTTTTCAGACATTGTGTCTCTAAATGTTCTGGAATGACCTTCTTCATGATCATCATACACATGTGATTTGATTTCTTCCACCTTTCCATATCCCTCTTTTCATCAAATGTACTTTAATCTGTAAGATGTGTAGGAAAATCAACCCTTAACGCAAGGTCGACATCCATGACTCCGAAAACTGTCAAGAGGTTCTCCTGCCACAACTTGAAGTTAGTGCCATTTAGCATTGGAATAGAGTTAATATTGGTAGTAATATTTGTAGGAGTTTTATGCTATATTATTAATTTCACTAATTAATAATTAATTAATTATTGCTAAAAATTAATTAATTAACTTCAAATTTTTTAAATTCTAACTTTGTCTTGATATTTGGACAGTTGGATTTTAGTAATAATTAATTAATTATTAATTAGTAAAATTAATAATTCGAACACAATCTTAAATCAGTCACTTTCTAAACCTGTTAGATGAGGTAATGCCAGAAGTATTTTTAACGGAAACATAACTAATATTTACTAATAAACTCATATATTATAATGATTTATATAAATACAATAATATTTGTTATTAAATCACACATTATAGTTAGAATAATGTTGTGGATTATCATTATAGTGATACAAACAATACGTTATAGTATCAATTATGATAATCATTAATATTAACTAAAATAGAGCTTTTGGATTTCATAATAGTTACAATAACTTTTAATTAGTTTACAGATTCTTTAGATGGCTGGAGTACCAACATATATTATTACTTGTATGTTCCTAAGAAAATTTTCTTTAATAATGTAATGACAAGAACTTGTAAAATTATGAAATCATATATAAAATTTTCTGTATGGGCCAAAATTATTAGTATGACGAAGAAAAACACGAGAAGGATACTAAAGAGCAACAAGCAGAGCTGTGGATGGAAAATAGCAAGATCCCTGATGACATGAGGTCGAAGATCACTCAATACGTAAGATTGAGTGATTTTCGACCTAGATATATTCAAATAATAACATAAAATATTATATAACATGAAACTATAATTACTATAATTACATATATAATTACAATAATAGGAGACGGTGCAAGGGAACAGAAGATAAATATTGGACCAATATAAAAACAGTAACATATAATTACTATAAATATATTCAAAAGAAGTTATAAATATTGTTAAGGAAAAAAAAAAAAGGAAAAGTAGTAGAAAATAGGGAAAAAAAGGTTACAATATTGTAAAACATAAATATTGTAAATATTACTACCAAATTTGATGATAAAAGAATATAAATAATACATACAAGATTAGAATAATTTACAATTGTAAAAATAGTGCAATATAACAATTATTGTTATATTTAAATATTACAACAATATAATAGACAGAAGAAAAAAAAATTCCCCGGGCAATACAGACTATAAGAAGTGGAAAAAATTATAAAACAAAAAACAAAACAAAAATTCTAATAATAACACAACATATACAAAACAGATCTTATGTACTTCAGAATATCTGTTAAACAATAACTAATCAAATAAAATCCCTGGGCAACACAAAATATAAGAAGTGGAAAAAATTATAAAACAAAAATTCTAATAATGACACAACATATACAAAACAGATCTTATATACTTCAGAATATCTGTTAAACAATAACTAATTAAATAAAAAGGAAGTCAAAATAAGTTATAAATAATGTTAACCAAAGTAGAGAAGGAAGAGCGGCAGAGAATAGAAAAAAAAAAATGGGTAACATAAAAAAATAGAGGGGGGGAGGCAGAGAATAGAAAAAAAAAATGGTAACATAAAAAAAAATGAGGAGGGGCAAGACGGTGGAATGGAGCAGAAGAGAAATATTGGACCAACATAAAAAAAAAGGGTAACATAAAAAAAAGGACGAGGGGCGAGACGGTGGAAGGGAGCAGAAGAGGTTATTATATATATAATTACTATAGATAAAATCTAGTAATAATTACTGTAGATATATTCAAAAGAAAAGGAAAATCTGTAGAAAATAAAAGAGGGGGTGGGAGACGGTGAAAGAAGGCAGTAGAAGAAATATTACAATAATATAAAAATAATAACATAAAATATTATAAAACAGGAAACTATGGTTTTATACTACAAAATTTGATAATTACTATAGATAAAATATAGTAATAATTACAATAGATATATTCAAAAGAAAAGGAAAAGCGGTAGAAAATAAAAAGGGGGTGGGAGACGGTGAAAGAAGGTAGTAGAAGAAATGTTACAGTAATATAAAAATAATAACATAAAATATTATATAACATGAAACTATAATTACTATAATTACATATATAATTACAATAATAGGAGACGGTGGAAGGAAACAGAAGATAAATATTGTACCAACATAAAAACAATAACATATCATTACTATAAATATATTATAAATATTGTTAAGGAAAACAAAAAAGGAAAAGCAATAGAAAATAGGGAAAAAAATGTTACAATATTGTAAAACATAAATATTGTCAATATTACTACAAAATTTGATGATAAAAGAATATAAACAATACATATAAGATTACAATAATTTACAATTGTAAAAATAGTGAAATATAATAATTATTGTTATATTCAAATATTACAACAATATAATACATAGAAGAAAAAAAAAATTCCCCGGGCAATACAGACTATAAAAAGTGGAAAAAATTATAAAACAAAAAACAAAACAAAATTTTAATAATAACACAACATATACAAAACAAATTTTATATACTTCAGAATATCTGTTAAACAATAACTAATTAAATAAAAAAGAAGACAAAATGAGTTATAAATATTTTTAACCAAAATAGAGAAGGAAGAACGGCAGAGAATAGAAAAAAAAATGGGTAACATAAAAAAATGGAGGGGGTGAGGCAGAGAATAGAAAAAAAAGGGTAACATAAATAATAATTAAAAAAAAAAAGAGGAGGGGCGAGACGGTGGAATGGAGCAGAAGAGAAATATTGGACCAATATAAAAAAAATGATAACATAAAAAAAAGGAGGAAAGGGGAGATGGTAGAAGGGAGTAGAAGAGGTTACTATAGATATAATTATCATAGATATGTTCAAAAGAAAAGCAAAAGCAGAAGAAAATAAAGAAGGGGTGTGAGACGGTGAAAGAAACTAGCAGAAGAAATATTACATTAATATAAAAATAATAACATAAAATATTATATAACATGAAGCTATGGTTTTATACTACAAAATTTGATAATACATATATATATATACAATAATAGGAGATGGTGGAAGAGAACGGAAGAGAAATATTAGACAAACATAAAAACAATAACATATAATTACTATAAATATATTCAAAAGAAGTTATTAGAAAAATGGGAAAAAAAAGGTTACAATATTGTAAAACATAAATATTCTAAATATTAACAAAAAATTTGATGATAAAAAAATATAAATAAAACATATAAGATCACAATAATTTACAGTTGTAAAAATAGTGAAATATAATAATTATTGTTATAAACTTAAATATTACAACATTGTAATAGGCAGAAGAAAAAAAAATTCCCCTGGCAATACCGACTAAAAGCAATGGAAAAAATTATAAAACAAAAAACAAAAAAAATTATAATAATAACACAACATATATAAAACAGATCTTATATACTTCAGAATATCTGTTAAATAATAACTAATTAAATAAAAAGGAAGACAAAATAAGTTATAAATATTGTTAACCAAAACAGAGAGGGAAGAGCGGAGGAGGGCGGAGACGGTGGAAAAGAACAGAAGAGAAATATTGGACCAACATTAAAAAAAAAAAAAAAAAAAAGGTTACATAAAAAAAAGGATGAGGGGGAGAGACGGTGGAACGGAGCAAGAAGTTACATAGATATAATTACTATAGATAAAATAAAGTAATAATTACTATAGATATATTCAAAAGAAAAGGAAAAGCAGTAGAAAATAAAGAGAGGTGGGAGACGGTGAAAGAAGGCAGGAGAAGAAATATTACAATAATATAAAAATAATAACATAAAATATTATATAACATGAAACTATAATTACTATCATTACATATATAATTACAATAATAAGAGACGGTAGAAGAGAACAGAAGAGAAATATTGTACCAACATAAAAACAATAACATATAATTACTATAAATATATTCAAAAGAAGTTATAAATATTATTAAGAAAAACAAAAACGGAAAAGCAGTAGAAAATAAGGAAAAAAAGGTTACAATATTGTAAAACATAAATATTGTAAATATTACTACAAAATGAATATAAACAATACATATAAGATCACAATAATTTACAGTTGTAAAAATAGTGAAATATAATAATTATTGTTATAAACTTAAATATTACAACATTTTAATAGACAGAAGAAAAAAAAAATTCCCCTGGCAATACCGACTAAAAGCAGTGGAAAAAATTATAAAACAAAAAACAAAAGAAAAATTATAATAATAACACAACATATACAAAACAGATCTTATATACTTCAGAATATCAGTTAAATAATAACTAATTAAATAAAATGGAAGACAAAATAAGTTATAAATGTTGTTAACCAAAACAGAGAGGGAAGAGCGAAGGAGGACGGAGAGGGTGGAAGGGAGCAGAAGAGAAATATTGGACCAACATAAAAAAAAAAAAAAAAAAAAAAAACGGGGCGGGGTTACATAAAAAAAAAGGAGGAGGGGGAGAGACGGTGGAAGGGAGCAAGAGGTTACATAGATATAATTACTATAAATAAAATAAAGTAATAATTACTATAGATATATTCACAAGAAAAGGAAAAGCAGTAAAAAATAAAGAGGGGGTGGGAGACGGTGAAAGAATAACATAAAATATTATATAACATGAAACTATAATTATTATAATTATATATATAATTCCAATAATAGGAGATGGTGGAAGAGAACAGAAGAGACATATCGGACCAACATAAAAACAATAACATATAATTACTATAAATATGTTCAAAAGAAGTTACAAACATTGTTAAGGAAAACAAAAAAGGACAAGCAGTAGAAAATAGGAAAAAAAGAGTCACAATATTGTAAAACATACATATTTTAAATATTAATAAAAAATTTGATGATAAAAGAATATAAATATTACATAAAATTATAGTAATTTATAGTTGTAAAAATAGTAAAATATAATAATTATTGTTATAAACTTAAATATTACAACATTATAATAGACAGAAGAAAAAAAAAATTCCCCTGGCAATACCGACTAAAAGAAGTGGAAAAAATTATAAAACAAAAAATAAAACAAAAATTATAATAATAAAACAACATATACAAAACAGATCTTATATACTTCAGAATATCAGATATTGAAATTAAATAAAAAGGAAGACAAAATAAGTTATAAATATTGTTAACCAAAACAGAGAGGGAATAACGACAGAGAATAAAAAAAAATGAGTAACATAAAAAAATGGAGGGGGGAGACAGAGAATAAGAAAAAAAAAGGGTAACATTAAAAAAAAAGGGGGGGGGAGACGGTGGAAAAGAGCAGAAGAGAAATATCAGACCAATATAACAAAAAAAGGTAACATAAAAAAAAAGGTTACATAAAAAAAGGGAGGAGGGGGAGAGACGTTGGAAGGGAGCAAGAGGTTACATAGATATAATTACTATAGATAAAATAAAGTAATAATTACTATAGACATTTTCAAAAGAAAGTGAAAAGCAGTATAAAATAAAGAGGGGGTAGGAGACGGTGAAAGAATGCAGCAGAAGAAATATTACAATAATATAAAAATAATAACATAAAAATTATATAACATGAAACTATAATTACTATAATTATATATATAATTACAATAATAGGAGACGGTGGAAGAGAACAGAAGAGAAATATTGGACAAACATAAAAACAATAACATATAATTACTATAAATATATTCAAAAGAAGTTACAAACATTGTTAAGGAAAACAAAAAAGGACAAGCAGTAGAAAATAGGAAAAAAAGGGTTACAATATTGCAAAACATAAATATTGTAAATATTAATAAAAAAAATTTGATGATAAAAACATATAAATATTACATATAAGATTACAGTAATTTACTGTTGTAAAAATAGTAAAATATAATAATTATTGTTATAAACTTAAATATTACAACATTATAATAGACAGAAGAAAAAAAAATTCCCCTGGCAATACCGACTAAAAGAAGTGGAAAAAATTATAAAACAAAAAACAAAACAAAAATTATAATAATAACACAACATATACAAAACAGATCTTATATATTTCAGAATATCAGTTATTGTAATTAAATAAAAAGGAAGAAAAATAAGTTATAAATATTGTTAACCAAAACAGAGAGGAAAGAGCGGCAGAGAATAGAAAAAAAATGGGTAACATAAAAAAATAGAGGGGGAGGCAGAGAATAGAAAAAACAATGGGTAACATAAAAAAATGGAGGGGGGAGGCAGAGAATGGAAAAAAAAAGGGTAACATAAAAAAAAAGGAGGAGGGAGACAGTGGAAAAGAGCAGAAGAGAAATATTAGACCAATATAAAAAAAAAGGGTAACATAAAAAAAAGGAGGAGGGGGAGAGACGGTGGAAGGGAGCAAGAGGTTACATAGATATAATTACTATAGATAAAATAAAGTAATAATTACTATAGATATATTCAAAAGAAAAGGAAAAGCAGTAGAAAATAAAGAGGGGGTGGGAGACGGTGAAAGAAGGATAGCAGAAGAAATATTACAATAATATAAAAATAATAACATAAAATATTATATAACATGAAACTATAATTACTATAATTACATATATAATTACAATAATAGGAGACGGTGGAAGAGAACAGAAGAGAAATATTGGACCAACATAAAAACAATAACATATAATTACTATAAATATATTCAAAAGAAGTTATAAATATTATTAAGGAAAACAAAAACGGAAAAGCAGTAGAAAATAGGGAAAAAAGGTTACAATATTGTAAAACATAAATATTGTAAATATTAATAAAAATTTGATGATAAAAGAATATAAACAATACATATAAGATTACAATAATTTACAATTGTAAAAATAGTTAAATATAATAATTATTGTTATAAACTTAAATATTACAACAATGTAATAGACAGAAGAAAAAAAAAATTCCCCGGGCAATACAGACTAAAAGAAGTGGAAAAAATTATAAAACAAAAACAAAACAAAAATTATAATAATAACACAACATATACAAAACAGATCTTATATACTTCAGAATATCTGTTAAACAATAACTAATTAAATAAAAAGGAAGACAAAATAAGTTATAAATATTGTTAACCAAAACAGAGAGGGAAGAGCTGCAAAGAATCGAAAAAAAAAAAGGGTAACAGAGAATAGAAAAAAAAGGGTAACATAAAAAAAAAAAGGAGTGGAGGGGGAGACGGTGGAAAAGGGAGCAGAAGAGAAATATTAGACCAACATAAAAAAAAAGGGTAACATAAAAAAAAGGAGGAGGGGGAGAGACATTGGAAGGGAGCAAGAGGTTACATAGATATAATTACTATAGATAAAATAAAGTAATAATTACAATAGATATATTCAAAAGAAAAGGAAAAGCAGTAGAAAATAAAGAGGGGGTGGGAGACGGTGAAAGAAGGCAGCAGAAGAAATATTACAATAATATAAAAATAATAACATAAAATATTATATAACATGAAATTATAATTACTATAATTATATATAATTACAATAATAGGAGATGGTGGAAGAGAACAGAAGAGAAATATTGGACCAACATAAAAACAATAACATATAATTACTATAAATATATTCAAAAGAAGTTATAAATATTATTAAGGAAAACAAAAAAGGACAAGCAGTAGAAAATAGGGAAAAAAAAGGTTACAATATTGTAAAACATAAATATTGTAAATATTAATAAAAAATTTGATGATAAAAGAATATAAACAATACATATAAGATTACAATAATTTACAGTTGTAAAAATAGTTAAATATAATAATTATTGTTATAAACTTAAATATTACAACATTATGTAATAGAGAAGAAAAAAAAATTCCCCTGGCAAGTACCAGACTAAAAGAAGTGGAAAAAATTATAAAACAAAAAACAAAACAAAAATTATAATAATAACACAACATATACAAAACAGATCTTATATACTTCAGAATATCTGTTAAACAAAATTAAATAAAAGGAAGACAAAATAAGTTATAAATATTGTTAACCAAAACAGAGAGGGAAGAGCGGCAGAGAATCGAAAAAAAAAAGGGTAACATAAAAAATGGAGGGGGGAGGCAGAGAATCGAAAAAAAAAAGGGTAACATAAAAAAAAAGGAGGAGGGGGGAGACGGTGGAAGGGAGCAGAAGAGAAATATTGGACCAACATAAAAAAAAAAAGGGTAACATAAAAAAAAGGAGGAGGGGGGAGACGGTGGAAGGGAGCAGAAGAGGTTACTATATATATAATTACTATAGATAAAATATAGTAATAATTACTATAGATATATTCAAAAGAAAAGGAAAAGCAGTAGAAAATAAAAGAGGGGGTGGGAGACGGTGAAAGAAGGCAGCAGAAGAAATATTACAATAATATAAAAATAATAACATAAAATATTATATAACATGAAACTATAATTACTATAATTACATATATAATTACAATAATGAGACGGTGCAGGGGAACAAAAGATAAATATTGGACCAACAATAAAAACAATAACATATAATTACTATAAATATATTCAAAAGAATACAAACATTAAGGAAAACAAAAAAGGACAAGCAGTAGAAAATAGGGAAAAAAGGGTTACAATATTGTAAAACATAAATATTGTAAATATTAATAAAAAAAATTTGATGATAAAAGAATATAAATAATATAAGATTACAGTAATTTACAGTTGTAAAAATAGTGAAATATAATAATTATTGTTAAACTTAAATATTACAACATTATAATAGACAGAAGAAAAAAAAAATTCCCCGGGCAATACAGACTATAAGAAGTGGAAAAAATTATAAAAAAAAAACAAAAATTATAATAATAACACAACATATACAAAACAGATCTTATATACTTCAGAATATCTGTTAAACAGTAACTAATTAAATAAAAATGAAGACAAAATAAGTTATAAATATTGTTAACCAAAACAGAGAGGGAAGAGCGGACAGAGAATAGAAAAAAAAAAATGGGTAACATAAAAAAATGGAGGGGGGAGGTAGAGAGTAGAAAAAAAAAAGGGTACATAAAAAAAAGGAGGTGGGGGGAGACAGCGGAAGGAAGCAGAAGAGAAATATTAGACCAACCTTAAAAAAAAGGGTAATATAATAAAAAGGAGGAGGGGGGAGACGGTGGAAGGGAGCTAAAGAGGTTTCTATAGATATAATTACTATAGATAAAATATATTAATAATTACAATAGATATATTCAAAAGAAAAGGAAAAGCAGTAGAAAATAAAAAGGAGGTGGGAGACGGTGAAAGAAGGCAGCAGAAGAAATATTACAATAATATAAAAATAATAACATAAAATGTTATATAACATAAAACTATAATTACTATAATTACATATATAATTACAATAATAGGAGACGGTGTAAGAGAACAGAAGATAAATATTGGAAAAAAAAAACGGAAAAGCATTAGAAAATAGGTAATAAAAGGTTACAATATTGTAAAACATAAATATTGTAAATATTACTACCAAATTTGATGATAAAAGAATATAAATAATACATACAAGATACAATAATTTACGATTGTAAAAATAGTGAAATATAACAATTATTGTTATATTTAAATATTACAACAATATAATAGACAGAAGAAAAAAAAAATTCCCGGGCAATACAGACTAAAAGAAGTGGAAAAAATTATAAAACAAAAAACAAAACAAAAATTATAATAATAACACAACATATACAAAACAGATCTTATATACTTCAGAATATCTGTTAAACAAAATTAACGAAGACAAAATAAGTTATAAATATTGTTAACCAAAACAGAGAGGGAAGAGTGGCAGAGAATAAAAAAAAAAAGGGTAACATAAAAAAATGGAGGGGGGAGGTAGAGAATCGAAAAAAAAAAGGGTAACATAAAAAAAAAGAAGGAAGGGGGAGACGGTGGAAGGGAGCAGAAGAGAAATATTAGACCAACGTAAAAAAAAAAGGGTAACATAAAAAAAAGGAGGAGGGGGGAGACGGTGGAAGGGAGCAGAAGAGGTTACTATACATATAATTACTATAGATAAAATATAGTAATAATTACAATAGATATATTCAAAAGAAAAGGAAAATCAGTAGAAAATAAAAGAGGGGGTGAGAGACGGTGAAAGAAGGCAGCTGATGAGGACATGGCTAGCACAAGGGCATGGAATGTGGATCCTATTTTAGTTCTAGAAGAATATGTGTTTTTGACTTTTCATGGACGTTTATGGCTGATAATAAAGGCATTTAAAAAAATGTCAAACTTTCCTTTCTTGTGAAGATGTAAGATCAGCCAATTAAAGGGCATATTGTTTACTTTTTCTTTTTTAGGCAAGTAGGAAATTTTTAATTACCAGATTTTAGCATTAATTAGTATAGTTATTTTAGGAACCTTTTTGTAACATTCAGCCTATAAATCAGCCAAAGAGAAAATTCTCTCACATTTCTGAATGATTACTTCCCCTTTCACTATTACAAAGACGCCTATTTATAGGCTGAATGTTACAAAAAGGTTCCTAAAATAACTATACTAATTAATGCTAAAATCTGGTAGTTAAAAATTTCCTACTTGCCTAAAAAAGAAAAAGTAAACAATTTGCCCTTTAATTGGCTGATCTTACATCTTCACAAGAAAGGAAAGTTTGACATTTTTTTAAATGCCTTTATTATCAGCCATAAACGTCCATGAAAAGTCAAAAACACATATTCTTCTAGAACTAAAATAGGATCCACATTCCATGCCCTTGTGCTAGCCATGTCCTCATCACCATGTTAGGTCGCCAGCTGTACTTCGCTGTTAGATCCCTCTACCCTCGGACCCACCACGATCGCGACCAGTCCTCGTGTCATTCTACCTCGAGCCCCAGGATGCTGACTGCAAGATCTAATTTCCTTCAATCTGAAGCTTGCCGAGCCTCTTCCCACTCGACTCTCTATCGCGGCCATCCTCCTTCTCTTCTGATCTGATCTTTGTCACCAATTGGTCTTTTGTTTCATTATGATATATTTTTTATGATTCGCGGGCAACTAAAATTTTTTTTAACACTATTTGTGATGTATTTTGCTGGAATATTTCTTATGGTTTGTAGATTCTAGGGTTTTTATGATTTTTGATGGGTTTTGGTTGTATATTTTAGTGTTATAGTGATGACATTTATATATATATATATATATATATATTTCGGTGATGGCACCCAGAAAATATGGTGGACTCCGAACTTTCTGGTCAGTAACTAGGTGGTTACCAACATGTAGTCATTTGATAACTAGTAGTTAACCAACTGATTAACCGCACACGATCGATAACCAACTGATTAATTTATTTCCGATCGTCAGTAATTAACTTAACCTGTCGATAGAGGTGGTTACATCATCAATATCAAATAATAATTATAATTGATATTTTATAATTAAAAAATAAATATTTGTGATATAAGGGTTTTTTTTTTTCCCTACGAGACAAAAATTTATACAAAATATGATTTTGTGGCATTTTTTTAAAGTTTCCAATCCCAAATCATCCTAACTTGGGGTGAACAACTTTTTTCTTTCTTGTTATTACAGACGAGGAATAATTCTATACTAAGATATTTACGTAGTCTTATCTCTTTCTTAGGAATTTGCCTTCCAAGTTTTGCTTGATAACGTTTTTAACTAGGCATAGCTTGCACGTAGAGTTTTGGCTTGAAATTTTTTTTTTTTTTTGGTTTGGCTATCTTATATATTTGGATTAATTTCGTAGTTCTATCTTTTTATTTTAATGTTTCAAGTTGAATGACATGGTTTTAGGGGAATCAGACGTTCCAGTTCCCAATTTAATTGAATTTCCGATTTTAACTGAAATGTGTTTGCTCCTTTTCATTTAACTTGTTCGCTCTCTTTAATTATATACATATATAAATGTGTGTATGTAATAACCGAAATTTTTTACAGACTCATGATTTCCTTGTATATAAAGAAATTTAAGTCTGTGCTATGTGTTTATGTAATGTTTCATGAAAATTATGAATATCAATGTTAAATTCATAATTTTATCAATAAATGTTTGAGTTTTCATTCAATTAGCCATGAGACTCAATAAGTAAGTTGCATAGTCATGCATAAGGCCTTTTGATGAAAAAGGCATAACAAAAATTTATGATTTTATGTTGGTCAAAGTTTGACTCAGTTGACCTAAGGTTCGACTGAGATGGTACTGCAGTATAATAAACAGTATGAAAATTATACTGTGAAAAACCGTCATTACGGATGAATGAGAAAGAACAAGGTTCAAGACCACCCTAGAAAAATCAAGCACATTATTTAGGACAACAAAGGTCTAGTAGTTTTAAGTCCTAAAAAAATCCCATACGCAGTCTAATTTTTACTCAGATGAATTATGGACCGTAGTCTAGTATGACGATACTGCTTTGATAACAAACATTATTGATATTATCTAAGTTAGTAAGGAAATGGACTGCATAATTATATTAAGGGATTTTTGGAATCAAGCGAATGATTATACATGGATTGGAAGCCATGTGGCTCCACCCAAAGCCGGCCACCTACAAGGCCTAAATTGAAAATATTTTGTCCTTAGAGGCTAAAGTGTAATTTTTAAAAAAGTAAGTGATGATGATGTAAGCATGATGATGTCATGATGATGTAGACATGATGATATAAGCATGATGATGTCATGATGATGTAAGCATGATGATGTCATAATGTTGTCATGATGATGTGGCACGATGCTGTAGGCATGATGATGTAAGCAAAAAAAAAAAAAAAAAATCAACTTGCTCTCCAAGGAAGCTTCATGGCCGGCCCCATGTAGGGGTATATGGGCAAATATTTTTATCTCAAGAGCTCATAAGCAATTTTTGGACTTAAAATAAATCCAAAAATTAAATAATTTTCACCTATAAATAGGTGATGGGGGTGGTTCATTTGCCTCACAAATTGAGAAATTGTCCCAAAACTATGGCAAAATTTTTCCTCACCATTTCCTCTTAGAAGTCGAACACTAGAGAGAAGAAAAAAAAAAGTGGAGAAGGAATTGGTCTAGGTGGTGGTCGGATTTTTGGTGAAACATCAACAAAGGTGGCCGAAAATTTTGGAAACCCACAAAGCCAAGGAAGGCCGGTTGTGGTGGAGAAGAAGGGAAGAAAAAGTGTGAACCAAATCTAGTTCAATTTTGGTGGTTGATTAAGCTAAATTTCCTTTAAAACCCTAAGCTTTTCAATTTAAGCTTTAATTGGAGATTTAAGTGTATTTTTAAGTTGGATTGTAAAAGCATAAGTTCATTCTATTTCCATTGCTCTAGTTTAGAAATTTTTAGATTTGTGCTTGATTAGGTGATTAGGTGGTTTTGATTCACAAGTTCTGCAAGATTATGTGATTAGGGTTGCATGATTCTAGGGTTTGCTTGTATGCTTTATGATAATATTGTATGTCCCTAATATGTTTGAGAATGTATGGATGGAAGCTTACGTTAGAAATGCTGCATGTCTGTTTTAGGCTCCCGGTGTGATCGGTTGAGTTAGTATGCGCATAACAGGACGTAAAATGGACTTAAACAAGAAAACTGCCAGTTCGGGTAAAACTGACCAGTTTGCTGGAAAGCCGGATTTAAGGCCCTTAGAGGCCGAATTGGGAAAATTTTAAAACATGAAAGTTGTAGAGAAGGGTTTTTCCCAGTGGGCAGCGTAAATAGTTTTTTAAAACAAGGCTCCAATGGCCTTGGTTTTTACAAAAATCCGAACCCGGTCATGCCCAGACTTCATGCACGGCCAGGCAGGTTCAACGAAGGAAATGAGTAGGTTAGAGACCGAACTGGGTCTTGAAAAAAACATGAAAGTTGTAGGGTGTTTCAAGGTCTAAAACTTTTGTGAAGAAAACTTTTTCAAATTCGACCCAAATTTTTAAATAAAAATTGGATTCCAAAACTGTGCAGGAAACAGGAAATTCCTGCATAGGACTTTCTAAAACAGTACAGGAAATGGGCATTCCTCCACATTGTGATATCTGGTTTTTCATGTTATCAATTCTTATAAAGAATTAAACGTGTGCAGTTTATGCAATTTTATGAAAAGGTTCAGTTCAGAACTTTCTTATGTGTATTATGGGTTTTTATAGCTTAAAAAGGTTCAAAACTGATATTTCGGACGATAAGAAGTGAAAACTGATCATTTTATGAAAAGTCAAAATTTTGACCGAAAAGTCAACCGTTGACCCGAAAAGTCAACGTTTGACCAAAATGGTCGAAATTGAGAATCATGAATTTTAAGATCAGTTTTTCACGAGAAATATCGCAGAAACTCATTTTTATTAACAGATAATGAAAATGAGACTCCGGAAATCCTATTTAAGAATCCGGCGATTTTTCTGAGCTCATAGGGCAAAAAGGGTTTGAGAAAACGAGAAAAATATTTTTCGACCCGATTTTCCGACGGCACGTCAAAAATCCAAAAAACTGTAAAATAATATTTACAGTATTGGAATTTAAATTTTTGAACTCGACGTTTCAAGATTTTCAGTCAAAAACCAAGCTTTGCTCTAAGAAATTTTCTAGAACACTCTTGTTCTTATCCTCTTGGTGTGGTGGCCCAATCAACACTTGACACATGTCCAAGACAACTCATCCTTAGGTGTCTTGCACCCCTTTATGGCCGGCCACTAACCCCCCTCCACAAGGCCAAAGTTTCAAAAGTTTTGGGGAGGAAAACATAAATTTCAAAAGCTTGTCCAAGAGCTCTATAAATAGCTCATCTCTCTCTATTCATTTTATTCACAAAGTTAGTGAAACTCTTGCAAAATTCCCACTCAAAATCCGAGAGAGAGAGAAGGGAGAGTTCAGAAATTTTGTGAGCCAAACCGCCATTTCCACCTTCGGGTAGACTAGGGAGACCGAGGGAGAGAAAAAAGAAATTTTCTGGCCACTTGTGCAGCCACTGCCGTGGGCCAAAAGCAAGGGAAAGCCGTGAGTGAGAGGCCAAAATTTTTGGGGAAAACCTGAGCTTGAGGGTTCGGGTGGTCTAAGGAACCAAGTGAGTGACTTTGGGTGAGTTTTGAGGCTTGTTGGTGCCTCTAGCCAAAGCTTCGGGTGTGAGTTAGGGAGCAGGAAAAATTTTTCCAGCTTGGACAGCCAGCCCTTGTGTGGCCGAGGGAGGTGAGGAACCAGCTCTAGGGACCATCGGCTTGGTGCTTGGTGCGCCAAGGAGGACCAGCCGTGAGGTTGAACCAAGGGGACAGCCTAGGAGCCATTCGGCTAACCCAAACCCCAAGGGCCGAAACACACCAAGTTGAGGTAAAAATTCTCAAACGATTTCTTGAGCTTTTTAATTGGTTTTTAAGCTTTCAATTTATGTGTATTTTTCGTGCCAAAAATGTTGTAAGGGCATAAGCCCATGCTTGGTTATTTTCTGCCCTATGTGCCGTGTGTGTGTGTATGTGTGTGCCGAATGGTTTGTGTGATGTGGTGCATGAGTTGTGCGCCGGTTTCATGCTTGATTTTGTTAGATTGCATGCTAGGGTTTATCTTGAGCTTTATGTCCCCATTAGGTCAGTTTGTATGTATGTTTGTATGCTTTAAGATTCATGAACCAAGTATGCTAGATTTTAGGTTGTATGCATGCTAGTGGAAACCGTGCAACCCTAGGCAACTAGTCTCGGTTTGACGGGTTGCACGAGCTCGTGGGTTGGCTTAGTTGGCCGTAAGGGAGCGTTAGATGCGCTGCATGCCATGAACCTAACTCCCGCAGTGGGCGGTCGAGCTAGAACCAACGTCTTAGGCCGTAACAAGCAATGTAAAAACCGAAACTGTCTCTCGGGTTCCCAGGAGACAGCCTCGGTAAAACGTCCCAGTTGGCTGATAGAGGCCGAATTGGCCAAAACGTAAAACACGAAAGTTGTAGACTAGGGTGTTTCCTAGGGGGTAACGCAGGCACTTTGCCAAAATAAGGCTCCAAAGGCCTAGTTTTCCAAGAAAAACCGTAGGTGGGTCAGAAGACCCAGTTTTTGTGTTAAGCTCGGTTTGGATTTAAAACTGGCACCAAACGGTAAGGAATCAGAAAATGTGTAAAACATGAAAGTTTTAGAACTCTTCGAGGGCTAGAACTTTCGTGAAGGAAACTTTTTCCAACTCGGAACGGATTTTTAACTATAAGCTAAAACCTGAAAACGGTGCAGGGTTCAACAAAATCCTGTACACGAATTTTGTAGAACCAACTTAGGAAAAATGATTTTCGAACATAACACATGATTTCAAGCACGGAAACTGTCCCAAAAGCAGTTTCCGACCCTCGACCAATTTATAAAAATATAGGCCAAGATTCACGAAATTTTCATAAAGAAAGTTATGAAAATTAAGCTAAGTCTTTTATGAAAGGGTTTTAAGTATAAGTTTTCAAAGAAATGGATTTTTAAGCTAAGTTTTCAAAAGGAAAATGTAGAACGTATGGTAGCCGGGATTCAGCACCCGAGTTACCGGGCTTCACCCCAAAGCCCAGAGTTGACCCGACAGGGTTGACTTTAGCTCACAAAATGGTTGACTTCGGTTGACCGACAAGATAACAAGTTTATACACAGGCCCAAGGGTAGGTGTTCGACCTAACCCAATGTCTTATAAATGGGCTAAGTATACAACACGATTTTTCAAAATAACCCTAAGGGTTACAAGAGGCTCTACGTTAGGGGGACATATAGCCGAAAACCCGTAAAAATGTTGGTTAGAACCAACATACAATAGAGATGGGCTTGAAGACTGACGTACATCCTTTAATCAAGCAGGAGGAGTTCTGCAGCAGATACTGGACAAGGACCTGCGTAACAACTAAAGTACAGACAGTAAGTACAACACCGTCTACAGCACAAGCTAATAGGATTAGACTATTAGACTCGTTGATGTGCTCTGTGTTATATGTTATGTATCATGTATGCAACATGAAAAATGCTAAGTATGTAGACATATACTAAGACAAGATAAGCAAGAAGCTAAGTAGAAAGATGACATCAGAAGTGTATGTGCACACGTAAACAAGATTAAGTAAGAAAATAAGAGCCGTGTCGTTCCACCCGCGTCAGGTCGGGTCGGACTGTGAATTGAACTGGAATTGGTTTGGCCGCCCCAGACAATTCATAGTCGCGCGCCGGATACGAACACGTAGACTAAGGGCCCATAAGATATAATGAAAGATAATGAAGCATAAGATGACCTATGCATGCTAAGTGTTATATGTATGCTAAGTATGTCATATGTGTTATGTAAGTTATGTATGTTATGTATGTTATGTATGTTATGTTATGTTATTGTGTGTTGAATGTAATATTGTTGTTATTTGTTTTACGGCCTAGGAGTTGTACTTACTGGGCTTTAAGCTCACGGTTTTGAGTTTGTGCTGTAGGTAAGTCGCCTGTCAGCTGATCTTGATGCGGTGGGGAGTAGCGGGTCAAGCAATGTAAAATCGTGGTTTATGGAGCCGCTACGCATTTTTGTGTGGTATATACTTATGAGAGATAAGATACTTTCTATAAGTAGTAATTAGTATGTTATGCACAGAAACAGTATTTTGAGTTATGTACATAGTTTTGTGTACTGTAAAAAAAAAAAAAAATCCGCTGTGTTTTTACGAGTCAAGTATGCAAGTAAGTATATGTATGAATGTATGTATGCAAGCACGGGTAACGGCCTACGCTAGGTGGGGCGTTACACACATGCACTGATAATTGGCAGTAGGAAAATGTTCCAAAGGCAGTTTCCAACAGTTGATAATTTTTACAAACCCTACTCAAAGAGTTACAATTTTTGGATAAGTTGAACAAGGATTTTTGTATATAAAGAAGATGGACAAGGAAGACTAAGTTTTTCCAAAGCAAACAAAAGCAAGATTTGAATCACAAGTTGTCTTAAGAACTTGGTAACCGAATGATAACCGACGGTAACCGGGTAGGATACGTGAGTTATTGGACTGGGTCCAAAGCCCATGGTTACCCAATGTAACCTAATAAGATACTGAGTATGTCAGATGGGCTTAAAACCCTAGGGTTACATTTAGTAACCCAGTAAGGTGTCATAGGCATTTGTGAGGGGACATATAACTAAGTTTTCTCAGGGATGTTGGTTAGGTTACCAACATTTTATGATTGTGATTTATAGGATCCTTATCCTATGTTCTTTTAAATAGCAGGAAGTAATCTGCTGTTGCGACCTAATTTTGAGCAACGAAACCAAAGATATAGCATACCAGGTAAGTACAAACGTCACCTACAGTATGGAAAATAGTAAACTATTTTCAAGTATATGACATGTTATGTCAATTCATGTTATGCCATGCTATGTTATGTTATGTTATGTTATGTTATGTTATGCCATGTCAAATCATGTTATGTCATGTTAACATGCCACGCCATGCCATGTTAAGTCATGCCATGCCATGTTAAGTCATGTTAAGCCATGATATTGTCACGCCCCGACTTATGGCCGCCAAGCCCACGCGGTGTCTGACCACGCGAACCTGGGGTTGGGTTCGGTTCGTAACAATTACTTACTTACTTGCTTAATTGAAAAATAAAGTTACCCAATTTCTAGAGTAAATTTTTTTTTTCTTCTTTTCTAAAAATCGTTACTAGAAAACCTTTATTGTGGAAATCATAAAACTTTAACACAAGTTAAACTAAACTTAAAAACTGTTTTCTTTTATAAAACCTTGACTGATTCTGATGTACTCACAGAGTACTGAGCTTTCACCTGAGCGGAAAGCTCCATACATACATAACTGAACTGAAACATACATGCATACATGTTGAAATATACTGAAAACACAATTTCATTTCAAACGCATTTCGGAAACCCCGTAGCAGTCCATACCCACGTTTCACATTCTGTTGCGCCATCTCTCCACAGCTTGTATCAGGAAGTGCCGGTAGGAAACTTACCTACAGCATGAACGTAAGCTATGAGCTAAAAAGCTCAGTAAGCACAACATCCTATCCGCATGCAACTAATGCACAACAACGTGAACCAATTATGATTTATTTTAAAATCAATTATGGTTTCTCTACTGAACTGATCTTATCTTATCTTGCTACTATAACATGTGTGTATGTACTTTGGTACGTAACCATGGAGTGATTGAAGGCGGTCCGACCATACCAACTTAAACCATGAAGCACAAAGCTTAACATGGAGTAGTGGAGGCAGCCCTTCCATATCAAGTCAAACCGTGGAACGTGCCGTTTTAACTTACCACGGAGGCAACGTCAGTACAACACAACATGTCCTACTAATCTTAACTCATATCTTACCATCTGACTTATTAATAGTGGACATGCTTCGTGATGCCACAATATCTAACATAAAACATAAACATGCATTGACATAACATGAACATACATAACATGCATACATAACATGAACATACATAACATGCATACATAACATGAACATACATAACATGCATACATAACATGAACATACTACTACATGACATACTACGTATCATCATAAATCATGACATCCTATTCATGCAACTAACATGTGTTCATGCCGTAGGCGGAATTGTACTTACCTTTCCGTCATACGTTCTTGCTTAACTGTCCCTTCCTAGTGCTGTTCCACTCCTGGTACAGCTGCAGGTTCTGCCTGCTTGACAAGGACATGATCTACTTAAATCTCGTGAAAATGCTGGTAAACTAACCAACATGTCTACATGATCTTGGTTGTATGTCCCCTTATGTGCAAAGCATCTAACTTGGTTACTCCTGGTAACCTGGCGTGCCAAGCCAAAACTAAACCTCTAAGGGTTGCTTAACTTAATCCGAAACTATCGGGTCATATCTGATAACCCTTTAGTTTAGCTATCGGTATCCGTTAGGGTCACTTTGGATAACCCGGGAGGATAAACTAACTTAAAGCTATTAGTTAACCAAAAGTCAACAAAAGTTAACCTTGGTCAACCATGGTCAACCCTCTAAGGTCAACCTCTCGGGTCTCGGGCTTGACCCGGCAACTTGGGTCTAACACCCGGTTACCACACATGAATTAATCGTACGCTAAAACATAACTTGAAAACTCTTATTTCCTTTCTTGGAAAATACTTAGGGAAAAAATCCCAAAATTCACATTTCGTGTAAAAATTCATAACTTGAGTCATAAAATCCAAACTCTTGGTTTTATGCTTTGTAAATTCATTTTAGGTTGAAAACCGTCATTGGAACGATTTTCATAGCCAAATCACTCATTTAAGGTTGAAAAACCAATTTTCTAAAATCATTTGTTAAGCTTATGGTGCAGGAAATTCGGATTCCTTGAGCACCCTTCATAAAACAATTTTTCTTTTAAAATTGGTATGTTATCTGAAAAAATTTTCTTCACGAAAGTTCTAGCCCTCGAAAAATGCTAAAACTTTTATGTTTTACGAAAATCCTAATTCGGCCTAGAAACGTACCAGTTTTGAGTTGAAACTGGCTGACTCCTGGAACGAACTGGGTCTGGGAGCTTAAATGTTTAGCCACGGGTTTTGGCATTTTTGAAGGCCATTGGAGCCTTATTTTGAAAAACGGCTCGCGTAGCCCCCTAGAAAAAGTTGTTCCGGACAACTTTTGTGTTTTACGTTTTCCCAAATTTAGCCTCTAAAGGCCTGTTATTTTTCATTTACGAAAACTGGGTAGACTTAGCCGAATCTGACCAGTTTTCGTGTTACTTTGATTTTACGCGTCCTATTTCGGAAGCTAACTCAACCGATCACTCGGGAGCCTAAATGGTTCACATGCAACGTTAACTAACGTCCCACATGCTTTGGACATGTCACCCCCTCGTGGCCATGCAAACCAAATCCGGACTACTTAACCTAGGTTTGCATTGCATTCTAGGGTTGCATCACATAGATTCGGCATCCACAAACCAAACCGGAATAAAATCTAGCATCCTAGCACATGAGCCATACTTGGCTGCACCTAGGGCAGGGACAATACCAACTATTTTTTTCATGCAAACCATGCACTCAAGCAATCATAAAACATAGCACAAAAACAGAAAATCATGCATAGCTAACTAGCTAAACATACACCCTTAATCAAGCATCACATTCTTGCCCTAGCATAATTAAAACTTTATGAGCTTAAGCTCTTACATTCTTGCTTGAAAATACACCATAAATACCCAATTTAAAGCTTGAACCAAAAGCTTAGGGTTTAGGGCTTTACCTCACCAAATCCGAAAATTGGTTCTCACCAAGGGAGCCGAACCTCTTGGCTGTCTTGGCTGCTCCTTTGCAGTCGGATTCTCTCCACCAAAGAGACTCCAAATTCAGCCATGCATACATACAACATACACATAATTAATCCATGAAAGCTTGCATGGAATTTCTTAAGAAAAACTAGGGTTTTACCTCTTCTTACCCATGGGTTTGGCTATGGTTTTGGATCCGAATATCCATCTCCATTTGGCTGCACAAATACACTCGGTTTTGGGCTCCAAATTGCACCAAAAATTTACACCATCTTTGGTGATTCACTGTTGCCTTAGCCGACACCCATGGCTGACCTAGACCCATGAATTTCGGCTCCTAACCCCTGCATACTCATGGCCGAATTCAACCACACACCAAGGCACAAAAACTCACCTTGGCTCATGGTTGATTCCTCCTCCTTCTTGCTTGGCACACACCAAGATTGGACTGAAAATTTTCTCCACTTTTCTCTCATCTCTTCCCACGGCCACTGATCAGATTTTGGCCCCAAAATTCCAGAATTTTGGCTGGGTTTTTCATGCACAAAACCGTGCACACCCATGGAGGATCACATGAAAATTTCCAACTTTTTCTCTTGCTCTTTCTCTTCCACTCTAGCTCACGAATTTTCTGATGGAAAATGGCCATGGTTTGGCTGCTTTTCTGGAATTTTCCAGCTCTAAAAACCGACCCTCATGGTGGGTTTAAATAGACATATGCAAACTTTTTCAAAATTATAATTTGACCCCAAAAGTTTCAAAACTTTTGACTTGTGACCCAAGGGTGGCCGGCTGTCTTCCAGCCCAGCAGCAGCTGGCTTTGCTGACCTCAGGGTTGATGTCATGGCTGATGTCATGGCTTACCTCACAACTTTTCTAAAATTACATTTTTGCCCCCAAAAATGGAAATTCTGGCAAAAAATGCCCTCTAGGTGTCCGATTGTCCTAAAAATCAACACACCCATCCTATTTTATGATATAAGCATCTCGGTGACTTTATACGCTCATATCGTCAAATTTCCAAAATTTACACTTTTGCCCCAAAAGTGAAAATTTTTGCATTTAGGCCCCTAAACTTCAAAATTGGCCATAATGCTTGCTTTCCATGTAAATATCATTCTTTTCATAATTTTATGTGATTTTCTCATCCTTGAATCACGTATTTTCAAAAATTACGTTTTTGCCCCGAAAGATAAAATTCTTGCAATTTCACCCCCAAAAGTGGCTGGTACTTAATTTCTTCTTGCAAGGCAATTCAATACCTTATATTGACATCATCTAACGACGTCATTTAACTTACTTCACATATTTTTCAAAATTTACACTTTTGCCCCAAAAGTGAAAATTTTGACATTTTTGCCCTTTGACTTTGATTAGTCCTCTTGGGTGACTTCTTGACTAAATATGTCATTCTTGACCTTAACTAATGCTAGGGATGCTTGATTTCTAGGGTGTTTCTACTGTCTACTTGGGCTATCTCGCCCATACTGACATATTTTGCAGTATTTTCTCATACCGCATCATTTTTCATTGTCGAGTCAACCGTTGACCACTTTTGGTCAAACTTTGACTTTCTTGGTCAAAGTTGACTTTTTCGGTCAAACTTTGACTTTTTCGGAACTTCGTCCTAATTCGTCCTTTTCGACCTGAAAGGGCGTTTTCTAACCTTAAAAATCTGTTCTGAGTCTTATTGAGCCATAAGACTCCGTAAAACGTGTGAAAAACTCTTAACTGAGTTTTTTCCGTAAACATGTCACATATGCTCATAATTCCTTTAAAAGAGGAAAAATGACAGTCATAAAAATTCTAGGTATCACAGATATGTCAAGTTATGCCATGATTTATGGTTATGTCATGTTGTAAGAAATAAACATGCCATAAGTTATTTTATGCTTTTACTCTTCAAGTCATGCCATGTCTATGTATTACATGTATCATGACTAATGAGATCACATGTAAAGAATCTTAGTATTGGTAAAGTAACAAGATTAAGACTAAACTAAGACAAGTAGAGTGTCGTACCAACCTCCCGCACCACAGGCCCCAGTAAATATTCTTGCACCGAAACGACGAGGTTTTTCACTTGTTTCACCCTAAGATTTTGAAATTTTTTTGCCCAAAATTTGGGACACGTTTTCCAAGACACGAAAACGACCACACTTTCTTACGATTATTTGGGCCTGCAGGCCTCAAGCAGTATTGTTGTGCCAAAACGACAATGCATATCATAGTTTATACAGCTAGAAATTCGAGTTCTTGTGCCTCCAAATCGACGCACGTTTTTTGAGATGGGCAAACAAGGTCCCATTTGTACCATGATTTGGGTTGGCCGTCCACAAGAAATATTCCTGTGCCGAAGTGAATTTTTTTTTGGCTTTTTTTCCCTCCAAATTTTTGAATTTTCTTGGCCACAAGAAATATTCCTGTGTCGAAACAATCATGTTTTCGAGCTTTCTTTCCCTTCAAAATTTTG
Organism: Ficus microcarpa; assembly: GCA_025413485.1. Taxonomy (NCBI): domain Eukaryota; kingdom Viridiplantae; phylum Streptophyta; class Magnoliopsida; order Rosales; family Moraceae; genus Ficus; species Ficus microcarpa. The sequence continues at coordinate 4,572 of JAINRI010000591.1, read as the reverse complement.
AATTTTCTCCTACAAAATTTGGGCCCTATTGATCACTTATCCCTTTCCGCGCAGCAGGCCGCGAGCAATATTCCTTCACCAAAACGACAACTCTTTTCCCTGTTTTCCGTGCCCAAATGTCTAATTTTTTTCCCTCCAAATTTAGTGCGCGTTTTTGCGTCGCAGAAATGTGTACCTTTTCTCATAGCAAATAAGCTCTGCTGCCACGAGCAATATTCCTTCGCCCAAACGACAACGTCTTACACTCTTTTCCCCATCGTTATGTTGAATTTTTTTCCCCTCCAAAATTGGGGGATGTTTTTTCACGGAGCGTAAACGTGTACTCTTTTTAACAACTGTGAGGACCCACAAGCCCCAATAAATATTATTCTTGCACCGAAACGACGAGGTTTTTCACTTGTTTCAACCCAAAATTTTGAATTTTTTTCGCCCAAAATGTGGGGCACATTTTCAACTCTGACGCCTTCATTCTACGTAGGGCCGTCACCTTCATACTTAACCTTACTTTACTTGAAAATTTAGGAATATTTTTTTTTTTGAAACATACTTATGTATGAAGAGGGTTGCTCATAGAAACTTATCTTACATACTGATGAGAATGTCGTCACAGGCATGGCCACGTGGGACGAGACGTATTCAGATCCAATTCTAGTTCCCACTGGTCCCGTTATGAGGGCTCGCGCGAAAAAATTTAAAGACGCACTTATGGGGCTGATTCGAGCAACTTGGTCTCAAGCTATTGTGTGGAGGCCCATTGAGGGAATTACGAGCAATGACCAGCCCAACAAATGCGTGATTCAAGTTCTAGAAGGGACGGAGTAATTCGTAGCTGTCACTTTTCCGTTTTGAGAACTTTCCATTTTGCGGCAATAATTGAAGAGAAGAAATCAGTACTGATTGAATTGTAATTTAGTTTCCTTTTATTTTAGAGTATTGTAAGGCTTTTAGCCATGTAGAGAACTTACCATATTGGTGTATTTTATTTTCTTCAGATTTGGTGTTTCCCTTTTTGGTTTAGTGACTTGCCAAAAATTACTTGGGCAATTAGGGTTTGAAAATCCACAAAGGGAAACACCTATAAAACCGTACGGACACGTTGGGGAGTAGATCAGTTTTTGAGACAATAAAAAAGTTTGAGGTTTAATTCTCTTTGGTTCTTAAACGAACTTTTTGAACTTATCGGAGAAATTCCGTGGCGTTCATCGACTTATCAATCAGTCCATCCATAGCTGATTGTGGCGTCCTCGCATACCAAGGTTCGTGCTTCTTGTTAAGCATTGGGTCGCGGTTCCATTCAAAGCCGTTTAGGATTCGATCTTGGAAATCAATTTGGTTAGGGTCGCGTCAGTTCTTGGCGTGGTTCGTATCATTTGGTATCAGAGCAAAGGGTTCTAATCAGGTTTTGCTTATCCAATCTTTTATTTTATGTTTATTTTCTGTTAATCAAGAGTCTTGAATTCCAGTATCAAAAAAAAAAAAACGTAAAAAAAAAAATTCCAGATTATCAGAAGGACAAGGGTCCAAAAAGAAAAGAAAAGGAAGAAAAAAAAACGTTCAAAAAAAAAAAAAACGTCCAGATTATCAAAAGCAGTCCAAAAAGAAAAGAAGAGAAAAGAAAGAAAGAAACGGAAAAAATATATATATATATATATCTATTTTGTCTGATTCTTGGTATTCTGGGTTTGGAAGTCGAAATTTCGTTTCATTGGGTGTTAATTCCGATTGTCTTTTACTTTCCGCACTTGTTGTAATCTTGTGTCAAATCTGAGTTTCCTTGGTAATCAGTTTGTGTATCGTCACGGAAGTTTCGATATTGATTTGATTAGTTCTATAAGGACTGAGTGAGAATTAACGAGTGGAAAAAGGCAAAAGAGGCGAGAGCAATAGAGCGGAAAAAAAAAAAAGCCGAATAGAGTGTAAACACGAGAGAAATCGAGCGAAACCAGTTCAAGAGAGAAATACGTAAGGGAGTGTGGTAAGGTCCTTTGCATTGTTCGTAACTTTGTTTTGCAGGGAAAAATAAGAAAATAAAAAGATGTCAAACAGCAGCAAGAACACCATGGAGGGTACCAACGGAGCGGCAGACCCAAAACTCCTCATGGAAGCGATGATGGGAGAGATGAGGCGAATGTTGAGAGGAGAGTTGGAGCAGCTTCATGAGAGGGTCGATCGGATAGAAAACGCACGTGTGGAACAGCCACGACATGTTCCTCATGCGCGTAGGCGAGAGAGGGTTCCGGTTAGAGGAGAGGCACCTGACTACTATGGAACTGATGGGGATGAGTTTGATGATGGAGAAGAGTCAGCGGGTAGTCACCGGAGATTTGGACGGGATAGAGGAGTTAGGAATCGGGAAAGTGATGGTATGAGTGGCATCAAAATGAAGATACCGTCTTTCCAAGGCAAATCTGACCCCGAAGCATACTTAGAGTGGGAAAAGAAAATGGAGTTCATCTTTGATTGCCACACCTACTCCGCGGCAAAAAAGGTAAAATTAGCCGTTATTGAATTTTCTGATTACGCTATAACTTGGTGGGATCAGCTTGTCATAAATAGGAGAAGAAATAGAGAGCGACCTATCGAGTCATGGGACGAGATGAAGGCGGTGATGAGAAAGCGATTTGTGCCAGCATACTACTACCGGGAGTTGTACAACAAGCTGCAAAATCTAAAGCAAGGCACCCGGAGTGTGGAGGAGTACTATAAAGAGATGGAGGTCATGATGATCCGAGCAAATATAGAAGAGGATAAGGAAGCTACAATGGCAAGGTTTTTGGCGGGTTTGAATCGAGAAATTCACAATGCCGTTGAGCTACAACATTACGTGGAGTTGGAGGACATGGTACACATGGCTGTCAAAATTGAGAATCAACTCAAGAGGAGGGGCGGTAACATGCGGCCAAGCCAAAACCCAAGTACCTCCGCTTGGAAGGCGCAACCATGGAAGAAGGATGAGAAGCAACTCAACGCAAGGCCAAAAACCGAACAAAAACAAGAAGAGGCCAGCCATAGGAACCAAGGTAAATCTGATTCTTCCACTACTCGGAATCGAGATATTAAGTGCTTTAAATGTCAAGGCAGGGGTCACATAGCTAGCCAATGCCCGAACAAGCGAGCTATGGTGATGCGGGACAATGGAGATATTGAAACCGACGAGGACTCGGACCATGGTTCGATGCCTTCATTAGAGGATGCCGACGAGGAGGAGTACATGGTCCATGGAGATCTGTTGGTTGCAAGAAGAGCTCTAAGTGTGCAAGCCAGAGACGACGAAGAGGAGCAACGGGAAAATATCTTTCATACTAGGTGCCATGTCAAAGACTAGGTATGTAGTGTGATTATTGATGGTGGGAGTTGTACAAACGTTGCTAGCGTAACCATGGTGGAAAAGTTAGGGCTGCCCACAACCAAGCATCCTCGACCTTATAAATTGCAGTGGTTGAATGATAGTGCTGAGGTAAAGGTGAACAGACAAGTGTTAATCTCTTTTCACATTGGAAGATATGAAGATGAGGTTTTGTGCGATGTGGTTCCAATGCAAGCTGGACACTTGTTATTAGGAAAACCATGGCAATTTGATCGACGAGTTAAACATGACGGCTACACCAACAAGTACTCGTTGGTTCACAACCAAAGATCGATCACTCTTGTTCCATTAACTCCAAAACAGGTCCATGAAGACCAAGTGAGCTTACAGCGAGAAAGTGAGAAAAAGAAAATGAGCGAAGAAAAATCAAGAGTGGAAGTGCAGAGAGAGAGTTCGGCCAGTGAGAGAAAAAAAGAAGAGATGGCCGAGAAAAAGGAGAGTAAAGGAGAGAAAATTGAGAGAGCTGAAAAGAATACACCACAAGCCCATGAGAGAAAAGCAGAGAGAAAAACAAACTTTTATGCGAGAGGTGGCGATATTAAAAGGGCGATGTTTTTAAATCAGCCGATGATAGTACTTTTGTACAAAGAGGCATTTTTAAACGCTAATGAGCTTGACCTTGCATTGCCTAGTTCTGTTGTTTCTCTACTGCAGGAATTCGATGATGTATTTCCGGACGACGTGCCTGATGGTTTGCCACCAATTCGGGGAATCGAACATCAGATTGATTTCGTACCAGGCGCTTCAATCCCAAACCGACCGGCTTATAGAAGCAATCCCGAGGAGACAAAGGAGCTTCAAAGGCAGGTTAGTGAGTTGATGAAAAAGGGGCACGTGCGAGAGAGTATGAGCCCGTGCGCCGTTCCGGTCTTACTTGTGCCAAAGAAGGATGGGACATGGAGGATGTGCGTAGACTGCCGAGCCATAAACAATATCACGGTAAAGTATCGCCATCCTATACCTCGACTAGATGATATGTTGGATGAATTACATGGAGCTTCTGTGTTCTCGAAAATTGATTTGAAAAGTGGGTATCATCAAATTCGAATGAAAGCGGGAGACGAGTGGAAGACAGCTTTTAAAACAAAACAAGGTCTATATGAGTGGCTAGTAATGCCTTTTGGCTTAACCAATGCGCCTAGCACATTTATGCGACTAATGAACCATGTTTTACGAGCATTTATTGGCAGGTTTGTTGTTGTTGT
>JAINRI010000590.1:0-99000 GCA_025413485.1 Ficus microcarpa | reverse complement strand
TTTTTAAACATTAGATTTAATCAAATTAAGTTATGTGAAAATTAAAAAAAAAATGCAAAATTAAAGATTCTTATAGGGATTCGATGAATTCTTCCAGTAGGACATTAAAAAAAAAAAAAAATTTACTTGAATTTTTATATTTGCCTCCGTGTTTGCCATCTGTCTTAAACTCTTACCAAACAGTGTAAATGGGCCACCGATTCCTTGCTTATAGTTATAGAGCATTTTCTATCCTTTTTCTTCTTCTCATTTTAATCAACGAGTTAGAAAAACGGATTCTAACAATTCTAACATTACTCATTTGGGAGTGGTAGAAAGCAAAACTTAGCGGTGATTTTACATTTGAGTCCATCATAAGGTGTAGAGTTTAATCTCATTTCCTCAAGAGAAGAGCACCCGAATGACACAAATTTAAAAATTATTGCACCAATATGACAAAAAAAATTAACACTAGATCAATATGACACAAACTTAAACTAAAGTTATCTAAAATTTGTGTTATGTTGATTAAGAGTGAGAAATTTATGTCATATTGATTAATAGATGAAAAATAATCTCCCCCCCCCCCCCCAAAAGTTAAAAAAAAAAAAACTTTTTCTGGCCGGTGATAGTTTTAACAAGTAAATCAACTATTTTTTAAGTTTTGACATTTTTTAGGAGCAGAACTATCCATGATTGAGTATGTTTGATTGGAGGGAAAGATGGAGGGAGGGAGAGGGGTAGAGGGAGAGCACCGATCAATTGTTTTGTTAGTAAGGAAAAGAGAAGGGAGAGGAGAGGTAGAGGGAGACTCTCTCCTCCGGACCCATCACATTGTATCCTTTCATTAATAGATAGATGCAAGCTCTCCTTCCCACTTTATTTAAAAAGATCATTTTGAACCCAAAAAAACTATTAACAAATGAGAAAATATACCCAAATAACCACATTTTTTTTTTCATCTATTGACCAACATAACACAGACTTTTCCATCTTAACCAATATAATACAAACTTTAGTTTAATTTTGAGTCATGTTGGTGTAATGGTCTTTAAATTTTTGTCATTCACTTTTCCCTTAACAAATTTTAAAAAATGACAATTTAGTAATTAGACAAAACATTATGATCAATCCTTTTAATTCTCCCTCTTTTTAACCAAGCAACATAAAAGATTTATTCAATTCTCTCCATTCTTCATGTTCTCCATCTTTCCAACTCTCTCCATCCTTCATCCTCTCCATCCCTCCTACCAAACATAGCTTGGTGGGGGCTTTCCACCCCCAATGATTTTTTTTTTAAATTTTACCTTTAAAAACTTTAATTTTTTTTTTTTCATTTGACCTTCCACTAAAAATTGATTATTCATATATAAGCCTTTTGAAAAATATTATTTCTTATTATATGTCTTTATTAAAATAATAGACCGATTGCATTGCCGATATTTTCCATAGCCAACAAGGTTTAGGAGCTTTAAAAGGAAGGGCATCTATATTCATGACCTCACACAGGTACATCGGTTAAAAATAAAGATCAATTAAATAGAATATTTTCCATACCATCTACTAAGATATTCCTTCAATATATATATATATATATATATATGTATGTATGCATGTCTTTTGAAAAAGGAGTTGTGTGATCGTTTAATCAAGATGATTGCGACCCAACAATCACGTTACAATTATTATCGTCACTAATAGTACTTCTTCCACATCAAGTAGTGATTGTGTGGCTAGTACCGACATGGCCACATTCAAGCAATCGAAATCCTCCAATAAATAAATGCCTAAAAGCACCAATTAATGTCATCATTTCCAAGAAAAAAAAAAGTTATGTTGACAACTGCAACCAAGTCGGCCGATTAATGCCATATTGGTAATAAGGGGATGAAAAATAGAGAGGAGGGAGAAGTCAAATATCTAGATAAGAAGAGAATAAAGATTTTTCAATGTCATATTTGGTAGCAGGGGGAAAAAAATAGGGATGGGAAAAATGATTACTGTTACCACTTGATAGATGATCGATTATTGTTGGAGAGCTCAATAAATATTTTAATAGTCATCTGTCATTTTTTTAAATAAAAAAAGTTTGACAAATGTTTTTTTTTTCCAATAAGTTTTCAGAAATTGCCTAGCTACCTATTTTCCCCATAAAAGAAAATAAAATATCTAGTCTATTATTTTTAAGAATTATATCCTTATGTAAATTAGAAAATGAATAAGGTTTAAGATTAAAATAGTTGTTTTACACACCACCTTTTTTTTAATCAAATTTTTGTCTCCTTTTTTTTTGCCCTCCAAAATTAGAGGGATTAAAAGCCGATGATTTTCATAGATTTACAACTTTCTTCCTTCTCAATTTCCTTTCTATGAAACAATTCCTTCTTCAGTTTCCTTTCTCTCTCTTTTTTCCGTTCTACCAAATATAGTATAAAGCTCCGAAGGGAATGAATCGAATTTGTTTTCCTCTCTCATCCCACTTTCTAGCATAATTATTGTCAGGAAAGAAGTTTTCAAATCCGAGCTGCAGTAATTTTATTAGGGTTTATTATCTTTACATATTTATTGGCTAGCCGATACCCAAATATGACATCATATCAGTATAATGTTTGTTAGTTATTCTTTTCACGTCAAATGTTGTATCAACTATTAAAATGATAACATATGACAGCGGGAAAAATTGACACATGAAGTAAACAATTAATATAGCCGACGTGTAGTATACAAATATATATATATATATATATATATATATTGTACATATATTTGTTGGATAATCTCGAAAATGAGTTAAAATAACAGGTAATTTATTTGCCAACATGTACTCGATTTTTTTTTGAATGAAGGATGGCCATAGGAACATGTACTAGATTAATTAGCTCTTAAACAAATACAGAAAATTGTTTATCTTTTTCTTTACGGTAGGGAATCTATAACTTTTTACGTGTGTTTTACCTATTAGTTAACACACACACATATATATATATATATATATATATATATTTTTTGACAGAAGATGGTGGCTCCCTCATCGTCCTATTTTCAACTTCACAGGTAAGATCTACTTCTCTAGGAATGATAAGGAAGAGATGAGCCTCTAACCCACCTCTTACAATCCTTAACCAAGAACTTACTAAAAACATCACAAACTCAATGCATCCACAGCCAAAACTGGAGTGGAGCCTTATGGGAGTTCCATGGGGATCAAACCTGAGTGGACGAAGGAAGAGGCAAATAAAAGCGTTACTTTGTTGTCCCATCTACCTCTGTGAGTATTATGGTGATAACTCACCAGTTGCCGTTGTTTGGTGTATACAATTTGATAGGTAACTTTAATACCCCTTTTTTATTTTTATTTATTTTTTAATCATCATCATCATCATCATCATCAAACTATAACTTTATTTGGTGTTTGAGTTTAACTCAAACTAAAATGTACCTTTTTATCTCAGTTTTTGTTTTTTGTTTTTGGTTTTGTTTTGTTTTTCCTGAAAGGTCAGAAGAGTGCGGCAAGGTTATTATGCCATCGATGTGAGGAAGACGAACGAAGGCACAAGCCCCTACTAATAATCGAAGGGGACGGAGACCATAGCTTGATGCGAGTACGAACTGAACTATACAACAAGGTTATAAGCGTTGAGAGCCCAGGTCAACGAGCTCTCTCGAACCTTCTTTGTAACGGAGAGTGAGATCCAACGATCTCTCTCTCTCTCTCTCTCTCTTTTAAATAGGATTTTTTCTTCTCTTTTTATCTATTTGAAGTTTTAAACTTTAAATTTTTAAATAAATAGGATCATATGTAATCCACCTATATAGATGTTGCAATTTATTATGATGATGAGTCTTGTGCACTCTCCAAATATCGATATAGTTGTGGTTTCCTATTTTGTTTTAGCATTTTTGTGTGCTTATATATATATATATATATATATATATATATTAGTCTAAAGCATATGCTTTGTGTATGTTGGACATATTTGAGAAAATTAATTGAAATAGAGAAAATTAAAATAATGAGTAAAAAAAAAAAGATAAAAAAAAGGACTTGAAAAAAAAAGAGGCATGTAAAAAAAAAACTAAAAAGATAAAGAGACCAAAATGAAAATATTGATTAGTATGAAAAGAAAGGACTAAATTGTTAAAAAAAAGGGCCGAGAACAAAAAAAATTGAAGGATCAAAAAATCAATACAAAACATTTTTGTCCAAAACAAATCGTTTTGGAAAATAGAAGAAGTGTACAGTAGCACACTTTCTCCCTTATATATATATATATATATATATTTTAACAAAGCAGATGAAGATTGACAACGATAAATTCATTATTGAATCATGCAGATGATCTACATTAGATGGAGGGTGCGTCTTTTAAAGATTTAAAATTTATTTCTTATGAAACTTGATTTTAACTATTTTGTGGAGTTTTAATAAATGCACGATAAGTACCTCCTTATTATTATTATTATTATTATTATTATTTAATTTTTTGCACGATAAGTGAAACTCTTTCTTTTCTCCAAATTTTAGTGTATTATCTAATCAAAATCACTTGGGTTTAGTGATTATAGACATAACTTAACGGTAATACTACACATGACTTCACTTAAAGGTGCAGAGTTTGAATCCAGTCATTCTCAAATTAAAAAAAGAAAAAATCACTTAGGTTTATTTCAAATTTAGCCATTGAAGAATACGGGTTGTCTGATTTTCCACTTTACAACTCAAAATGCAACAAAACTCCTCCCTAAACTTATCTTTAGTTGTCATTTTGATTCTATTCATTTAAATGTCAAATTTTAAATGGTTTCCTTTATCACTCATTAGTCACGTAATTAGTTGACAAGGGGCATTCTCTTAACAATTTTAATAATTTATCAGTCTTCCAAAAAGTACACATGATCAAAATCTTTTTGTTAAATTGAGCTTTTAGTAACATAAGTATCAAAATTGTAACCTATAAAATCTTGAGTTTTGTTACATTTTGCGTAATAGGAGGAAATTGAGACAGACTATATTTTTTTGGTGGTCAAATTTGAAATTAACTCAAATCACTTTAAAAATGGTCTCTTTTTATTTTTTGGTGTGGAAATCTTCAAGATGAGCTTATAACGACTTAATTCATAGCTAAGTACTTTTTACATATATGGTCGACATGCCACTTGAGAATTTAATGCCAATGCCGTTGCCTCATTTAATTAATCATTGATTATATAGATGAGGCATTCAATGGATAATACATTAAGAGAGACCCATTAATCTCTGGAGTATACGTGTCTGAACAACTAGCAAAAAGAACAAAAAAAAGTAGAGGATATGCAGGAAAGCTATCATATATGCTAGAAAAATTAATTAATTTTTGAGAGGGTAATTTGGCAGAGACTTGGAGGAATGAGAACCAAAGGAAATTAATGTTGCATATGAGGTAGACATATATATCTAGCTGATTCTATATATAAATATTATACAACATGAACAAGCCTTTTGAAAGGATCAAACTAAATACGAGCTTTTCAAATTTTCAAATATATAGAGCTAGCTTGAATATAATATAATAAATATAAATATCAGAATAGAATCGCCAAAAAAAAAAAAGAGGAACTCTCTCTCTCTCTCTCTCTAACTTAATTTCCCCCAATGATATTTTTATGTTGAAACCTTTAAACGCGTGTTGCCCTTCCAACCATAGATTTTCAATCAACAGTAATTTCACCCAACTTTGATTCTATATTCTAGCTGACCTTTAAACACATACACACACACACATCTGTAATCTATATATAAGTACGTACTTTCCAACCTTTGGGGACAAATGAACTTCACACACACACATATATATATGTATCTATAGCTACATATGTACTTTTCACTAGCTAGCTAGTTCTTCTTATCCTTTTTTTCTTTCATTTTCCTCAATAACCTTATCCTTCTTCACAGGTAGTAGTACTTTCTTCATGAAGAGAAAACATGAGTACTGACAGAATAAGCTGGAGCTACCATAATTCATAACTTTCAAGTACGTTTATAGCAGCTCACTTTTTTTTTTAAAATATATATATATTTTTTCCTGATGATCTTCTTTTACACTATTTTCTCACTAATCAAGTCTGCTAGCTGGTGTTTTCCTCTTTCTGGACAAGACCAGATTCTGTTTCTGAAGCTATATTTGTAAGGTGAGTACTATTAAATTGGAATATCGATGCCAACATAAACAAGTACATGTATATATACATGTGTGTGTGTGTATGTATGTATATGTATGCGTATGTGTATGTGTCTATATAGATATGTGTACTAGCTTTACCATCTCCATGCATGCATTTATTAAAAATGGTGCAGTTACATATCCTTGTAATTTTGATTTATTTACTTGCCAAATTTAAATGATGAGTTATCTATCTTCTATATTAAAGGAAATGGATTTTCCAAAAAACTAGGGCTAAACCTTTCGGGTACGTATATCAACTTTAAATATACACACACACACATAGTAAGGTACAAAAGTTAGGTATTATCAAGAGAAAAACTGAATTTGCTGTATTTATTAACCTTGGTAAGAATATTTATTGGATATAGACGTACTTATTGTCCTGAAACTTAAAAGGTAATTTGTTCATTTAGATAGGTAAAAATAAAAAATAAAAAAAGGCTTTCTATGCATGTATCTATTTATGTTTCTCTACCTCTATCATTAGTTATCCTCTCTCGCCATTTATTGGGGGAAAAAAAAGTTCGCTGTTTCCTATATTTGATGGTGTGACAATAATTATGAATTTCTGAGTTTGTGAAAAGTGGAAAAATGTTCGATTTTCATACTAATATTTTCTTTCTAAATAATCTAATATGCACTACTCTTGCCAATCACAGGGTGAACTTTTGAGGGAAAAAAAGAATTCCTTTTTGTGTGATCAATTTTTTTCCAACTTTTCTCCATGGATTTTGATCCTCCTTTTCAAGAAACCTACAAAACCCTCTTTCCAAACTCCGTCAGTAGTGTCATGGGAGTGGAATATCATCATCACAAGTCTAATTCAGCCGTTGAGGAATTTGAGCTGCCTTTGATCAATCTTAGCCATCTTCTCAGTCCTCACGAGATGGAGAGAGACAAGTGCGTCAAGGAGATTGTTTGCGCTGCAAGAGATTGGGGCTTTTTCCAAGTTGTGAATCATGGGATTTCGGAAGAAGTTTTTAAGAACATGAACTATGCGCAGAAGAAGGTGTTTCACCAGCCTTTTGAGAAGAAGGTTCAGAAGAACTTCCTGAATTTGTCACCCAATAGTTACCGATGGGGAAACCCGAAGGCGACTTGTCTCAAGCAGCTCTCATGGTCAGAAGCCTTCCACATATCTATGGCGGATCTTTCAGGAATGAACGAATGCAATATTCTCAGGTTTGATAATCAATTTTCCAACCTATTTTGCAAGAAAGAGTTTCTTGTTTCCTATAAAATATCTGTTTATTTTCTCATTTTCTTTGTTTTTCTAATTAAGTTTTTTTTTAAATTTAATTCAATTTATTTTATTAATTTTCTCTGGTCATGCAAAGAATGTACTTGCTAACACGAAAGATATTTTCCATTCATGAAGTCATGTGTCCCTAAAGGGGATGAGGTATTTTTGTGGTTTTAGATACATACCTAATTTCCATATTTGGTTGATGAAATTCAATTAGAAGGTCAACGAATATACCTTTATTTCAAAACATTAATCGAGTACAAAAGGAAATAAAAATTTTCGAAGTTTTAATTTTATTTAGCAACTCCTCTCAAAAGTCTATGATATTTGGAATCATTAATGATTTCGTCTTTTAAAGATTTTATTGTGTCCCCATAGGGTACTTTTCAACAACCCCTAGCTAGCTATCACATTAATTTGAACCTTTTTAATTAGTGTAATAATGTTTTTTTTATTTAAATTTTATAAACCTTCTAAGTGTGATACATATACAAACATATAATTACACACATTTAGATTCAAAAGTTTACACACACACACACACACACATATATTATGTATATACATATACTTTTTCAGCAAATGGAGAGAGGTAAAAACCATAGCAAACATAGTAAATTTATTCTACAGATTAAGACAGATGGTTATTCATTTACCAAGAACAATATATATATATAGATGGTAATTAATTTTCTTTATGAAACTGATACAAAGAACAAGTAGCATGTGAGAAATTATATAACACATATATGCACTAATTGAATAAGTATATATATTTTTGATAATAATTAGACGCTTTCTTTTAACTCTTGAGATTATGTACCCTATACTTGGTAATCACAGATGCTATGTTAGTGTGATCGGTAACTGACTTCATATGAAGGGAATTCACATTTTAATATGAAACTCGGAGATATACATATATGTTGTCACAGTTCATATTAATTTTTTAATCATTATAAGTATAATTTAGCGGTTATTTTACATCTAAGTATTCCATTATACAAGAATGTAGAGTTCGAATCGCTTTTTAAGGGGAGATTTTGTCAATCACATACTCTGATTTTTAATAATGTACATAAGCTTTGCTATTTAATGAATTGGATCCACGGACCAAAATATTAATTGATCATATACAGATGCCAAAACACTTGAGAAACAAACATAACAAATAAAAAAAGAATACAATGCCTCCGGTACTTTTCTTTTTAAAAGGGGAAGCCTCAAGTAGTATATACATACAAATATATATATATATATATATATATATCAAAACTCCAAACCACCATGTAATATTTTTTTACGAAAATCTACAAAAATTTGTGTTATGTGGGACTTGTGCCTCGTATGTAATTAAAAGAAATGACAGCTTCAAACTTGCGTTTTTAAAAATCTTTATCAAAGCAACATATTATGCAGAGGGATATGTAGGCAAATGACATTTTTTTAGAAGTTTTTAGGTTTTTTTTTTTTTAAATAAATGATTGAAGTTTTGTAAAATTAGAAAAACGACTATTTTTTTAAGATAAGTGATTGATTTATTGACCAATGTTAATGATAAAGGAAAAAACAATTTCTTTCCTATCATTATTTTTTTACATCATCTTCATATTTCCTTTCTATTCTATGTTCTTTTCTTCCTATAAGCTTAAGCGAACATATTACCTTAAATGAAGTCGTGTTATTTTCTTTCTTATAATTGGATATTACATATGCACATTGATGGAAGTATATGTATTTATACTATAAATATAACTATATATATAATATGGAGTTGTTTTCAAATAGAGTGGTAACACCTGGCTACACAAAATTTGTCACTTTGTGCCTTATCTATAGCATTTGTCACTTTGTTTCTTGTACTCTTTAACTTATTCCGTGTAAATTTGACGTACGTAGATGTCCCAGCTAGCTAGCTGCATGGGTTCAGTTTCGTTCAATTATATATGCATATACATCATATCTGTCTATCTGTCAAGCACACACAAATATTTGTACCTGCATATATATATATATATATATATATATATGCCCCACTAAGGTGGCCATATCCAAAGTGAGGCACGGGACGTCCTGCGAGCTACCATTGGGCTTTCATGGCGTACCCACGTGAACAAATAAGATCTCGACCCTATTTGTTGTGGTGGGGAAACCAATTGTGTCGGTGTTTTTATTGTGTTGGGCTTAATGGGCCATCTCTATGTTCATCAATGCATATGACTAAGCTTGCGTTTCAACATGACATCAAGTTTGGGTCCAAAAATTTCCAACTTAATTTTTATTTTCTGAAAAGAAAAACGAAAATTTTAACTAAGCATCAACCAAACTCCCAATCTAAAAATTCCGTTCCAAACTAATGCACCATATGCACTCTAATATTGTCACCTCTCTAATAACCTTCTTTCTCATGTGTTTTATCCTTTTTCTCACTTATTGGGGTTTTGTTTTTCTAGCTAGAGTAGTTAATCTGTCCATAATCCTAAATCGGGCCTTTTCTGCCAACGGGTTTTCGTAAGGTTTCGAGTTTGCCCTTGTAGATTCTATATATGACAGTAGTGTAGGAGTTATTTTTAAATTTTGCCTCTGATGATTCTTTTTTTTCTGAGTTTTTTGGTTTTTTTGTCTTTTCTAAAAAATTACTATTGTTCTCATTCACTAAACACCCGTTTTGCTCTCTTTTTAGTTCTGTTTATTTGGACAATATTCTTCATCTTTTTATTATTAATTTCATATGAAATGAGTAGATGGTAAGGATATTATTAAAAAAGGTATCATGATCTAATAGGGATGTCTTGATATATCTACTGATTCTTTTCATTACCATTTATTTGAAAAAGAAAAAAAAATCTTGTAAGAAGATATTATTCACCACATGAATTAATTAAATAGCTGTTTTGCCTTTTTATAAGGTTGTTATTATTATTAATACTACTGTGTACTTTTTGTTTGGTTTATCATTAAGACTGAATTATGAACTTCTTTATTTTCGTTTTTCTTTTTCATGTAGCCTTATTTTTTATTACATTCATGTGGTCTTATCTTTCATTGCTTTATTTTTTTGTCTTTTACACTTTTACACTTTTACACTTTTTTCTTTTATTAATAAATTTGAATCGGGTTTGATATTGAATAAGTTACTTATAATTGTAATGGGCATCAACCTAGTTCGTTAGTTGGGGTATACTAAGTTTCTCAAATTTCAATTTCGCTCTCTGCATTTACTTAAAAAAAAAAAACATATATATATATATATATATATATTTTCGATTTCTCAGCTGAAATAGCAGAACCATATGTATACTACAACTACAAGAATACACAGACATATCCATATATACAAAGTTACAAACACATGATACATAACATAGGGTTATTTACAATTAGACACCCTATATTTTGTCTTTATTAAAAAAATATACCCTATATTTTGAAATTTTACACTTTTATAGCTTTAGATTACATTTAATACATTAATGTATACCCTAAATACCCAAATGCCGTGTTTTGAAATTTTTTTTTTTAAAAATAGAATACTGCAAATGCGACAAACAGTGTTTACAATGCATTGCAAACTCTTGGAAAAGCTTTCAAAAAAAAAAAAAAAATCAATTTACATGTTTCTTTTCCTTTTTTGTTTTTTTTTTCTTGATGAAGAGTTTTATGCATTGTTTGGTTTCATGATATGATTAAGTGTAGTTTTGGTATTTAAAAGTCATTTTACAGTCAAAACGGTGTGTTGACCCAAAAAGGGTATACATTTATGTATTAGATGTAATACATAAGAACGTAAAATTTTAAAAAATTTTTGAATAAAACTAAAATACAGGGTATGAAAATGTAACTAACCCTATGACACACACACAAACACACCCTTCCCTAGCCTGTTGGTGCCTCAAAAAAAGTAAAGACAAAATATAGAAATTACCCAATGAATGTATTACAAAAGATCTTCCTATCCGTAACTAAAACATTACAGGGAAGAAGTTGTTGTTTGCTAGTGTATACTACTGTCATTTTAACGGTTTATTTTTATTATTATTTTTTTTAATTTTTTAAATGACCAATACTACTGTCATTTTAAGGGGTTGTTTTTAAATTTATTTTTTAAGCTGTCTTGTTCCTGTGTTCTTTAATGACTAATACTACTGTCATTTTAAGGGTTTTTTTTTTTAATTTATTTTTTAAGCTGTTTTGTTCCTGTATTCTTTGCCCTGAGAATAAGAAAGAAGGGAATGCTCATTCAGTTCTAATTTGTACGACTTCAACCACTAATATGCTACATAGTCATTGTATGATAAAGATTTGACAGGGCTACTTTTGTGAATTCAGAGTTAATTTTGTGAAAATAAAAGTTCTTGACGAATAATATTTTGTTAATCTTCCTACTTTTGTTTTAGTACTTCTACTCCTACACGTATAAAACTTTTTATGCAGGTCAACCATGGAAAAATTTGCAAAAACAGCACGTGGATTAGCAAAAACCTTAGTTGAAATTCTAGCTGACAATTTGGGAGTGATCAAGTCCGGTACCTATTTCCATGAGAATTGTCCTCCATGCTCGAGTTATCTCCGAATGAACAGATACCCTCCATGTCCATACTCTTCCTCCAAGATGGTCTGCGGTCTCATCCCTCACACCGACAGCGATTTCCTGTCCGTCGTGTATCAAGACCAGGTCGGAGGCCTGCAATTGTTCAAAGATGGAAGATGGATTGCTGTAAAACCAAATCCGGACGCTCTTGTTATCAACATTGGTGACCTATTTCAGGTACACATACAACATCACCATATGAGTCTTGATCACAAAAAATTGATCTCCGCCATTACAATTTTATTTTGTTTTTTTTAATAAATAAAGAGAGAGAACAACTAGCATCAGACATAACATTTTTTAGTCCTCTAAAATGCACATTATTGAAAATTTTCATTACACAAAATATACTAGAAGAGGGTTAATCAAAAAAAGTACTTTGGCCTAATTTTTCCTTGGGGAAAATAAGTTTGAAGAAAAAAAAAAGGAATTAATAGCTTGTACTTCATAGAATAAAAATTAAAAAACTTGCCATATAGAGTACTATACAGTGGCATAACTTAACATTACTACGCCTTTTTGGAGAATACTTGTTCAATATTGATAAACTTTTCGGTCGCGTGATATTCTAGAGAACTATGATGCTAGTCATTCTCTCAAGATTTAACGCGAAAAATATCGATATGAATGCAGGCTTTGAGTAATGGGGTTTACAAAAGCATCAAGCACCGAGTGATGGCTACTGAAGTTGAGAGGCTTTCAGCTGCATATTTCTACTGCCCCACCAATGATGCAATTATAGGGAGCTGCGGTGAAGAACCGGCGATTTACAAGCAGTTCACCTTTGGCGAGTACAAGATCCAGAACGGGAAGGATGTTCAAGACACCGGCAACAAAATCGGCCTCCAGAGGTTTCTCCGAACCTGCATATGATGATCATCAGAATGTTGAACTTTCTGAGAGATTTGTTTAAAAAGAAGAAAGGGTTATTGGTAATAGGTATTGAGAACTTTAGAATTTCATTTCAATTAAGATGCAAGTATTTCTATTTATGGACGTGTAAGAACAAGTTGCCATTAGTCTCGAGAAATCTTGGAGGGATTTGAACTAAAATTTTGGACTCACATCATAGTTGTCAAGGGCAACGGGTCTATTTCACATGGTGTGATGATTGTTATCATTAATAATTAAATTCGGTCCTCCAATAACAAGTAGTTGATGGGAATCAATTATATGAATAATGTCAACTTGATGAGTACTGTTGCATTTTGAGGGGCCAAAGGAGGTTGTCATAAAGTCCTTCAACATATTACTAAAACTTTTTGGCTTTTCTTAATAAAAAAATGCCAGCACTAATAGTACTATTGTCCCCATCCATAATTACTTGCATCACACGTTATAGTCTGTTTGATAGACTCTATCAGCCGTGGTCTATTAGTAGATGAAGGCTCATAATAAGTATCCTTATTATCTTACATGTGATCTTAATAGATTTTTACAATAACGTTAGGAAAAAATAAGAGGACACCACTGATTTTTTTTTTTTCATTAAAAAAAATAGTTCTTGAAGACTTCATTTCAAAGCACAAGGACAAGGTTAATACATTAAAGCTAAGGCTTTTTCTATCTTTTTTACTCAAAAGTTATCTCACATATATTGCTCTTCTTTTTAGATGTCGTTATTCCTTGAAAATTCAAGACGAAAGTTGGAGTGTATTGATCAGTTAGGTGCGTGTATGTGTAATATTTGATATAGTTTTGTTTTTTTGTCTTACTTTACTAAAAGAGCTATAGCTTTTGTAAATGATACGTTTATTTTAGAAACATTCATTAACTATTCTCAAAGAGGAGGTCGTCGCTCCCTCTCTCTCTATCTCTAACCTCATTTTCTCAATAAATTTCGCCTATTTGGATCACTTGTCCATTTTCAAAATGATTGAAAAGCTGTTTGCTAACACATTTTGAGCTCTTCTCTTCTCTTAAAAAAGAAAACCCATCTTATCTTAAAAATAATATGTCTTTTCATTTTACTATTCAAACATCGTTCTAGAGTCTTTCATCTTCAAAAGAAAATTTTTTACACATTTAAATACCATCTTGTTATCAAAATGAAAAGACTTTCTCATTTCAAAGAAGAAAACTTTCCATTTTGACAATAAATATTGGATCCAAATAAATCTCCATAAATAAAGACACTTTTTTTATTAAAAAAAAACTATTAATTACGTACCTTACCTACTCAATAATTTTAAAAATATTTGCATATACCCTTCTAAATACAAATACATATTAAACATTCAACTCTAAAGATGTTTCTAAGAATTTTACATCATAAGGAAAATTTGAAAGAATTTTTTTGAGAAAAATTTGAAGGAAGAATACTTGTAAAACAATTTTGGACAAGATATCAATGCTTACAAAGATAAATAAATAAACACATAACAAGATTTCAGTACTTGTTAAAAGAAAAATTGTTTTTGGGTGAATGAAGAAAAGTTTTCTTACTATGGCTACATAAATATATGATTTAATTAGCTTAAGGAACAATTTCATATAAAAAAAATGAGAATAAAATTTTGTATCATGTTGGAGTCCAATCCAGCCGTGGTGGCATCTACTTTCATGTTTTTGCCCTTTTGCTGACGCTTGTGCCTTGTTTTCAAAATAAAAGCCCCATATTATCGAACGATCGAGGGGGAAAAAAATTGTAGGTATGTGTTGTGGTAGAAACTATGAATTGAAAAAAAAAAGTATATTCCATCTTTTTTTTTTTTTTTTTTGAATGAGAGGCACAAAAACGGTATAGGGAGAAAAAAAGTTGAAAAAAAGCACGATTTTTAAGTTAAAATTAGAGTGTTAGTGGTTGGTGAGTTAAAAAAAAAAGAGGAAAAAATTATAATTTAGTTATAAATTCTTTTTTTAAGGGAGTTATAAGCACTTTTTTAGAAAAATAAAAGCAGTGTACAAGTAATAATTAAAAATATAAAATTTAATTGGTGAGTGATATAAAAAAAGATGAAAAAAGTAGATTGAGAGGTGACAATAGACAACCTTATTGTTTAATTGGATTTAAGAAAACCAATTTTTTTTTTAGAGTGGGAGCTACTAGCATTTGAAAATTGTGTGGTGGGTAAAAAGTTAAATTTGCTGGTTTTTTTTTTTTTTTTTTTTTTTTTTTTTTGGGTTAGAATATTAGAGTAAAAGCAGTGAAATGAGATTTTTAAAAAATTTTCTAAAACTACCTGAAACTAACTAATATTGTCATATAAAATAATGATCATCATAAAATCATTATACCTTTTGGGCTATAACAGTATATTGTCCAGCTCATTCATTCTTTTTTGACCCTCGAATGTCTTTGTTGTCTGCTAGCTTCTTGTTTAAAATAATTGACCTCCTAAAATACTTAATATACATTTTTTAAAAAAATTGAAAGAACTCAACGATATTGTCATTTACAAGTCATCTTCATATGCTGATTTATTAAAATATAATAGATTTATTGTATTTATTAAAGAATTAGTAATTTTTTTTAAGGAATGGGTTTGTATTTTTTTTACAAATGAAAAAAAGCTGCAATAATATATTCATTATATTTATTAAAGAATTAATAATTTTTTTTAGGAATCGATTTTTATTTTTTAAACAAACATTAAAATCAATTTTTTATTTCTTGTGGAGAATATAACATGGATAGATTAAAAATAATGTTTTATAATTAATGATATTATAGTAAAGTTGTACAATAACAACAGCAGTGTTGTAAAATAGGGTTTATCAAACATTTCTGATCTGGTGTGGATTCTTTAAACATCCAAAACCAACCTTTAAAAAAAAAAAAAAAACGATATCAAACGAGCCTTATCTCTAGTATGCTTTGCCGCAAAGAAAAGGTTCTAACCTTGTCAAGCGGTTTCATTGGTGATTAAGATATACTAACAAAGTTAATTGCGCACAAGTGTATTTTTAATTTTAATTTTCTAAATTTCTAATTTATGCATGTACCTTTTTTATTTTTCAATTGACATTTCAAAAGGAGAAGAAACTATTAATCTATAACTTTTCTCTAAATTTTAGGTGGCAATTCATTGAATATAGGATGGAGATTGAAAAGTAGAAGAAACTATTAATATTTTATAGAATAATAAACAATATGAGAGTTAAATTTGTTAGAAAAAATAATTTAAAAGAAAATAGCGTACAGCTATTAGTTTATTCATTGCCGTTGCCTCCCTCATAAACGTTTCTCAATTCCTCAATGAAAATTTCATCTTTAAGGGAATTCAATATTTAGTCATAATTTACAAAGTATTAGAGGGAAAAAATGACCGATTCTAATTACAACTGGCATCGCATATGTATTGATATTTTCATATCAAGTAAATAGGAGATGGAATATTCTAGCATTTCAATTATACGTGATAACTGATAAATAATCCCCAATGACATCAAAAGATCAACTAACAACCTTTGTCCACGTTGACGTTTATAAATGCAGTTGCGTGACACTTTAAGGAACTAATTATTTTGACGTTGAAACTATGGTATCACATCGTGCTATAAAATTTATCATTATTGAGCTTAAATTTGTGGCGTCGAAATTTATAATGAAAAGATCGTACTACAAACAATAACATTAAGACCCCCAAAAAAAAAAAAACCATTAAGATATAATTATAAAGATTTCCTGATCACAAATATTTTTAGATTTATATAAAAGTTGATTGGTGGTGGATTGCGTAGATCCAGAATGTGTTGGAGGTGTTGATGTGGCGATCTCTGATTGACTAGTAGTGGTTCCAACGTGGCTAGAGATATTGGAGAGTTGGAGCAAAGGCTAGGGTAGGGCCTCTAATCATGAATTGGGGGCTGAATAGGCTCAAAGGAAATTGAAAAAGGATAGCTCACAGGACGTCTTCTGTTACCAAATCACTAAGAGAAATATGCAAAAATAAATCGACTAAAAGAAACCTGTGAGATTGAAGAACGGTGGGAGGAATAATCAAATAGTTGATGGAAATTCAGGTAAGGTAAACTGGTCTATGGAGTATTTTTGGGTGTGACTTAAGATCGCTATAGAGACGAATACTAGTTACATCCACAGACAAACTTTTGTGATTTTTGGATATTCGAAGAGCTTGATGAGAGTGATAAAGCTTCCGAGTTTAAAACACTAAAAGCTGAGTTTTTTGGGGTGATTTTCTTTTGGAGAGAGAGAGAGAGAGAGAGAGAGAGAGAGAGAGCTCGTATGCTGGACTGAGTTGTGTTGTTGTATCTTCTTGCATTATTTGCTCAGCAGAAGGGAGCTATTTATATGGGAAGCCTTTAGTCATTTTGGAGGTAGTTTGGGACAGAGACACTCATGGGATTTGGAGGGTCTTTGAAGCACTCCATACCGTTTCTAGTGTCAAAGGCAATGACAGTTGCATGCTTGGACTTCAAGAGATGTCGAATATGGTAAGTGATGGGGGACAAAATGGTCTGACTTGGAGAGTTTTAAGAAGCTCAGAAGCTTTTAGAGACTGCTTTTCATGCGAATTATGTTTTCCTTCCATCTCTAGAGTGGATGGCTTGCTATGGATTGGTCTAAAGCAAAGAGCCAGAGCAAATATGGAAAATTATCTTGTCTCTATAGTCAGATCGAAGAGTCCTCTAGAGACTGGTCAAAGTAATGTAAAAACATGGTCTTGGTATATGGAGGGGCTGATAGAGCTGTAGGAAGCTTTAAGAACCAACAATTTTGGACCTTTTAGGCCACTACGGAGAAAAGATGGGCCTTTGTGTATCACATATGGTGTATACACTTGGTCTACATAAGGTAAGAGAATTGGTTTTTTGGCTATTTCTCCATCACCCATTATCTTGGCAAGCCCCCCAAGTAGAAACCAATTTTAGTCAAGGATAAGTGGGCTATTTGATTACTCATGACTCACTAAATCACGGCCAACACTAATTCCTCAAGTGTGACTTGGGTCACGAAACAAGTCATTCGAATCACGAGATACAGGTATTAAGCTTGGACCTTAAAAAGTGATGTACAAAAACATGCATCAACAATGATAGTATTCACACACTCTATTGTATTATGGATAAATTAAATATTATTATTACAAAAGAGACTATTTATTATACGTAAGTTAAAATTTATTATTACAAGAAAGATACTCATGTAAATTTTATGTAATTGATTTGCATAATTATTATACTTAACAAAAAAAAAAAAATTTCTTGCTATTTTTCTATTGTCTAATTGAATTCATTCGTATTTACCTTTTTTTTTTTTTTTTTTTTTGCAATATAAAACCATAATTTGCTATTTCGCCTATATATTGTTTCATATATTAAAACAACAATATAATACAGTTTATATTACCATGTATAGCTGTCTATTTTTAATTTTTTTTGGACTATGAAAAGCTTTATTTTTTATATACTAGTTTTGAAGGCCGTTTTCATATATAGTTAAAATTAGCATAAGATTCTCTACATTTCACTTGATTTTTGGTAGAACTCTTTTAATCAAAATTTCTTGTCGAAAAACTCTTAAATGAAAAGGATTGTTGTTATAGAGTTAATTATATAACTAAATGTTGGAAAAAATGGTTTTTAAAAGTAACGGGTCTTGGTGGATTTACGATATCCATTGCAAGGAGATCGAAATCTTATATTCATAAGCTCAAAATGGTAATCGGATGAATGAAAAATTGATGCTCAAAGTGTACAATTTGAATTGGATTTTGTTGGAAAGTTGCTAAAAATATGGAGTCCCATATTGCTTAGGCATTATGACATAGTGGAGTTTATAAATGATTGCACTTTTAAACTTGGGTATAAGATGGTGTATTTAAGAGGCTCTCTCACATGCCGATCATTGCCCCAGTGGGTTAGGGGCCAATGTGTATGCCCGCATGACACGGTCAATGCGAATGTTGGTCCGTCGAGCTTACCTTTATGCGGGCTATGTTTGCAAATTTTTTGTTTGCATTTTCCAACATAATTAGAATGCATTTTTTTTATTCAACTCGGAATTGATATTCTTGGGCATAACGGCATGATTAATTAGGGCATTAGTGATTAGTGCATGATTAATCCCAAAATTAATCAAAAGATAAATTTAGAAGATGAATGGCTACATTATTCTCATTAATCCCGAATTTGAACCTGGATTAAAATCTCTTAATTCTTGTTTTATAACACGCCATTCAGTAGCCATATTAGGAGGCTTTCACAACTAGTTTAAACACACAACACAACAAAAATTCATTTTTTAACCCTTTGCTTTTATTTGTTCTTAGACTGAGGTTCTCTATTAGAGTTCTTAGGTGTTCTTGATGATAGAGGGAAGACACAGATTCAAGTTTGCCAGAATCGGTATTCGATCATGTAAAGTTTACCGTTATTAGTCATTGAATCCTTGAACACTTACCGAAGGAGACGAATCTATTTTAAGAAAAGTGTGTGCACGTGCCTTGATGTTTATCATCTTCATGGGGTAAGGTTGAATTTTCTAGTTGTAATTTTATTTATTTTTATCTCCTTGTACTATTTCGTTTAATATTTTGAACTTGTTCCTTTCTTTATACTCTATACTTCTAACACTAAATATAAGGGACAAAAAAGAAAACTCAGTCTCAGTGATATTCATTTTTTTCTATGCCATATTCTTAAATAGTTGACGCGGATTCCCTTACTCTTTTGAAATCTATAAATTCTACTTTTTAGTTTTTAATGACTATTCTTTTATTTATTTATTTATTTTTTCAATTTTGGTCCTTTTTCCTTACTAGTATTTTTTTTTCATTTTAATCTTTTTTTTTTCCATGTTAGTCCTTCTATTGATTTTTTCTTAAGTTTTTTTGCCTAATTTTTAAACGTGCCTCATTAAATTACTTATTTTAATTTTCTCCTATTCAGGTAAATTTTCTCAAATATGTCTAACTCATCAAGACTAATATAAACTTTCAACTAGTATTTAAAAACGATTTGAAAATACAGATGTCAAAAAAATCACTGATCCGTGCAAAAACGGCTTGAAAAAAAGACAGTACGATTCATTTATAGGAACACCGGCAAGAATTATCACAGAAAATTTTTTTCCTTCATAATCATAATCAAATCAAAAGAATTAATGGGAGTGCTGTTTTAGTTTAGTAATGATAGGTCAAATATTCTCACAAAAAAAAAAAAGGTCAAATATTTTTACCATTTATGTTGAAAACCATCCTCTTATACTCTTCTTCAAAAATTTGAGAATTGTAGGTTTGTTTGTTTGTTTGTTTGTTTGTTTTCCTTCTAAAATTCACAAAGTCCAAGAAAATATATATTTTTACGGTGGGGCATGTGGGATGAGTAATTTTTAAAATTTTTTATTTTTAAAAATTATTATATTAACATATAGTTTGGTAATAAAACAAGTTATAAAAAGATGTGGAAAAAGTAAATTGGTGATGATATAAAAAAGGAGTTTGGAGAGTTAAGAGAATTATGTCAATAAAACCAACCTTATATAAATACATATTCTTTTCGTTTTTAAGAATTACAATTCGCACCATATATATACAATTTGATTTCTTTCCCATGTCAATAGTTAAATCATCAAGAAAGCTAATTTAATGTAATACATTTATCCTTTAATTATTCTGAAGAATTAACATTTCAATTTTTACATATAACTGTTAAGCGATATGATTTAATCTTAAATAGATTAACCTATTAAAAGAAGTTGCTAACTCAAGCCCCTTTAAACTCGTTCTTAGTTTCATGTATAAGTAATGTAGGAATTTTGTTCACACACACCTATTCTAGACAAGGGCAAAAAATCCTTACAACTATTGAAATGATCATTAACACTAGGAGGGGAAGTGGTACTTAGATACACATTTAAATGTTAAATGTACTTCATAATCGTAAACACTTGTAAATCCAATTTGATTTCACTATTTGACCCTAATTTTTTTTTTATTAGGGATCTTATTCTGATTTTTTTTCTTTTAAAAAACCCCATGCATGTCTGTCAGGCTAACGAGTTAAAGGTGAATTTCGCTATATGCTGCGTTAAATGAAAATCAAGTTGTAGTAGATGAAAATAGAATGGTTAATCTTTCTAAAACAATTAAAAACATGAACGGTTACTTAGGCCGATCCGTACATGTTTTTGTGACCATAAGAAAAATATCAAATGGACCTTTTGAAGAAAAAAAAAATTATAATTTTATTAGAAACCTATCGGTAGAGCTCATTTTATAAACCGTTCAATGAATTTCAATGGTTGAAATATTATTTGTGTATAATAATTATGATGTACTTTAACTCATAGTATTATAGCCTAATAAATTAAAAAAACTTCAAAAAAATAAAATAAAATAAAAACCCAATGTTCCACCGCTGCCCCCCCTCTTCCCTCGCTGGCCCTCAACCTATGAAACCACCCCTCGCTCCTAACCTCTAATGAAAACCAACCACCTCTCAGTGCTAGATCTATGGGCCCATGCACCCCGTAGTCACCCCATTCTGTCGTGCCCAGACCCTGGCGACAGTACAGCCCCATGCCAGATCTGTGCTACCGAGACCCACCCCTACCTCCCCCCCCGCCCCCCTAAATTGCCTAGACTTGGTGACGTGACGAACCCCTCCCCTTTCCCTTGCCGCACCCATGACCGGACACACCCACACCAATTGGCGTGACCCAGACCCTTCCCCCCAACCCACCCAGACCCTGGAGACGAGCCACCCCCCCCCCCCCCAAAGATCTTTAATTAATATATCAATTTTTATGAATTACAAAGTTATACCACTAAACATTTGGTATTGTACTTTTCAAATTATAAATATAATTTATGCAAAGAGTTTGTATTGTCCATTGATGTAATCAATGCAATAGATCAATCCTTCATAAGCAGTTCACAATTGGAGTTTGGTTCTATTAATCTGTTAACCTCCCTAATTGGATATTGTTCATGAAGTACTATTGATTTTCTAATGAATGATATACTCATAATCTTATCATAAATTGAACACTCTTATTATTCAAACTCCGAATTAACACTTAAAGGGAATTGTCCATCTTCTTCAGAATGAAAGGAATTGATTTCATCTCGTTAAATTATATTCCCAGCTATATGTTGTTGTGTCTCCAAGATAAAAGGAATAATGTTCAACATCTTGTAAATCTATATACAAAGCAAGTCAAAAGACATAACACTATAAACAATAATATGTTAACAATTCAACATTAAGACTGTTCCATATATGATCACCATTGAATAAATCTAAATACTCTATAAACTAACAAAGGTTATCAAATATTTAATTCAATTGTGCTCCAGTCCTACATAATCATATTGTATAAAGTGCTATCATCTCAATGATTCATCAACAACAAAACAGATAGAATTGTTCCATTCATAATAGAGATGAACCAAATTAGTAATAATTACTTAAAGGATCCAACTCTAATTCTTTATTACGAACAATTTTAGATTAATATATTTGAATATTATCCTCTTGTGTATAACGCCTATATATAATATTTAAGGTCACATTAATGATTAAGGAACTTTATAATACGTATTAAGTATCAATCATTAATGCACATGGTAGTGCAATGAAATAAAGCACTTATTTATTTAAATCGCAATAAAGTCTTTAATACCATTTGCTTTCTAGGCATCAGTCTTAACACTTCAAGTCAAAGCCTTACGATGGTCTTTGTTTCCTCTATTTACAATGATATATGTTCTCCTTTCCTCCCAACTCTGAATTTTCGTGATATGTTGCAAACTGTTGAGGAATTGAGAAAAGACCTTGTTGGAGGAGGAGGAAGAGGAGAAATGATTTTGTTGTTGTTGTTGGAGGAGGAGGAGAAAAAAGACAAGAAAAGAAAAGAAAATATATTCCTATTTTGAAAACATAGTGTGCAAAGAAAAAACGAAAAGGAAAATAAAAAGAAGAGAAGGTTTACTATTTTAAATTTTGCCAAAAGAAAAAGGAAAATTAACATTAGATTATGCTTGCAACCGGTAATAGGTTATTTTTTATTTCAAATTTGAATGTGAGATTTGTTATTTTTGGTTAAGTCTTAAGCTAAACTAAAGTTCGTAGAAAGAAAATTAAAACTTCAGCAGGGGGGGGGGGGGCAAAAAAAAAAAAAAAAGAGGGAAAGAAAATTACTACAAAAGATGGGGGCTACAGCTAGGGGTCAAGCCAGTACAGAGGGTAGTTTTGTAAATCACCCATGTATAACACGTCCAAAAGACTCTTAACTTTAATACCTTTTAAAGCCCGACCAAAATATGCATATAGTTGTTCATACATCATTTCAGAAAACTGTTGACCTATTATTTCTGTTCCTAATTTGCTCTTTATAAATTGTCACTTTCATGCTCTTTAAACCACTTTTCGAATAGTTATGGCCGACATTCCAAACTTAAAAGTCTATGTATTTTGATTAAGTTTGAGGAGGAGATGAAAGACAATAGTTTTATGGGAATTTTTAGGATATTAATTGAGAACAGTTTTTGTTGCATGTTGTAATTTTTTAATACTGACATTTATATATCAGACTGTTAAAAAATCAATCAAACATTAAAAAGTGATTTCTACCGGTTGTGCTAGTGTGTTTGGCACACCATTCAAATTCAAGATTATTTCATTTAAAATCCTCATCTATTTTTATTAATTTTTGAATTTGGTTCCGTATTTTTTTCCCTGTCAAATACCTATCTGTTTGCATTCCTAATTTAAAAATGGATTTTTTTCCCTTATTTTAAGACAATATGCCAAGTGGATGAAATACGAGGTCCTACCATACGTCAAGCTCTCTAATTTTATTTATTTGTCTGTTTTTAAAATTTTTTAAACAAGAAGGGATTGAATAGATAGATTTGATATTTTGTTGATTAGTGGAACAAAAAACAAAAAAAACAAAAAGAGATCATAATGAGTAACTAGACCTTCAAAAACCCTAATTATTGGGGAAAAAAACAGAGAGCACTCTTCTCTCCCTCCCTTTCTCTCCCATTAATGGTAGTAGTATTACTACTCTTGTGTAATGTTTGGGCATCGGTCAGAAGCAATTTTTCCTTCCACAAACTGTTGCAAGATCGACAGCTGTACGTACTTATTTTTATTTTTCCCCCCTTTTTTATGCTCTTACACGCGCACACACACCAAGATATATGTATATATAATATATAAACATATACATACAGATATATATATATATATATATAAGGAGTACGTATATATGAGTTTAGGATTTAATCATGATCAACATGTGATCATGATATGCTTAAGCAAGAATATCAGCGATGTAGAAGGTGAGGAAAAACAATATTGTGCATCAATTATTCATCACGGATTCAGTTGAACAATAATTTACAAACTATTATTTTGGTAAGTTATAGCTAATTATTTGTGAAAATAAAAACACAGGACAAGTGAAATTCTGACCGCAACTTACAGCTGAATTAGTGGAAAACTAGCTGCAATATTCACCCTATCTTTTCACTCTTTATGAACTTTTTTTTTTTTTTTTTTTCGCTCTATATGTTTGAAATCAATTTAATTTATGAGAAATTATAGAAAATAGCATTTTATTCTTTTTTTTTTTGAAGTAAAAAATAGCATTTTGTTTAAGAAACGTTAAAAAAAAAAAGTTGTTAAAGCAATAGCATATTTGCCACCAAAAAAAAAAAAAAAGCTATCATGCTGGCACTTTAACAATTTTAAAACCATGTTAGTTACTTCCTTACATTTCCTTAAATATGTTATTTTACTTCTTTCCTTAATTTATATGGAATTCTTTTAGTGGGCCTAGAGACTACGAAATTAAGCAGAAAATTTAACTAAGTGCATAAATATATTTACTAAACGTATATAAATTATATTAAAATTATTTACTAAATAAATTTATTATTTAAAATTTATTATTTACTGTTATTTACTTATAATATTTTAAAATCTTAATATTTACTTTAATTATTTTTCATCAAATGCTATTTATTACTATGTCCTAAAAAGGGTTATTAGTTTCCATGGAAAAATTAGTTTGCACAATGGGGGTTTCTACTCTGTACTATTGATAGGAACAATTGCTTTAGTCTTTAGATTATTACTTTTTCAACAGTTTAATTTATAAATGAAGTTATGTATTTATTATTATAAAATTTGAATGTGAAAACTCATTAATAAGAATATTATAAATTTAATATAATAATTAAAAAAATTCTTGTTGATAATATATAAGGATGAAAAGTCATAAGGTAAAATATCCCTTTAAGAGATTACACAATTTAATTTGATGATCCAGATGGTAAAATATTCAACATCATTGGATTTTAAGCCACCAAAATTAGCCTAGTGGTGTGGATGGGGTGGGTTAAGGGCTTAGGATGTCTTAGTTTCAAGTTTGAATGTGAAAGTATTATGAAATTAATAATCTTGGGATAAAAGGGTTAATAGTTGTTACCAATTACAAAAAAAAAAAAAAAATCTTTGCATTTTACCGGAACGTTTAATGGTCAATAGAGATATGTACTTTCTAACAAAATACTGAAATTTCGAAAGTAGTGCTCAAGACATTGAAATTTGGCTGAATATGACTTTTGTATGCCCTGTCCATTTCACAATAATGCAGCAAAAGAGGGCGGTTTCCACGTGCTAGATAAATGTGTGTCTATATATGGGTGTGTAGATATGTATACCTATATATAACATATAGAGTTACGTATGTATTTATTAGTTTCAACTACATGATTCACCATGTTCACAATCGTACATTAGTGCAACATAAAATAGCAACTTCACACACTAACATATATGCACATATATATATATATATTTACTTACAAAGCGTTAAATATGATATTCGGCCTGTGAATTTTAGTTACTATAAATGTGAATTTCAATTATTAGAAATATAAATTTATGCAGAAGGAAATGCAAAATAAGGAAAATTCACATTCATTTTAACTACATTTTCTTTTATATGAATTCACACAGTTCACATCCACAATAACTAAAGTTCACATTACTAAATACTATCTGATACCCGATTTAAGACTATTCTTAAATACATATATGTATGCTTAATAAGTCTCATACATATCCGGCATTCATGACCTTAACTTTTTATAGGTTAACATAATTAACAAATAATTCTAATATAACATTTCTATAATATATATTATTGACACTAACAATTCAAGTAATATATATCTTATGTTCCATATAGAGTTATGATTTACAAGTAATTATAACATACATGAAATTAATAAGTTACATTTGTTTAACAGATGCGGTGACCTAGCAAGAAACTATATATATATATATATATATATATATATTATTGTCAAGCATAATAGATTATGGAAGGAAAATTGTCGAGCTAATTTCAGATCGTGTAAGTGGTAATTAAACAAGAAAAATTTCTATAAGCTAAAACTAGAGAAATATTAGTTCAATTAATTTGGAGTAAAGTACATGCAAGCAGCGTCATGCATGCGTGGCCAACTTTCAATTAGTGCCTGCAAAATGCATGCTAGTACTTTTGGTTTTACTAATTCTTTGCCGTATATTTATGTATGATGAGTCTCTTATTCGATAATCATACAGATTTAGCAAATGGAACTTTTTTAACTCTTAGAACTACTAGTTAATTTCCAAGTAATGTTACATAATTTCATGTGCAACATTTATATTTTTAAACTTTTATTATAAATAACAAATATCAATAGAAAATATTACATATTAATGAGTTAGTGTTACAAGACATTAGTTTGATGTTATACGCGCCTTATTGTACTTCCTTCAAACAAGAGACTTTACCTTTATACATATTTTGCTGAAGTTTTTGCAGCCTGTATTCCTAATAAAAAAATTTCTTACTGATTAGGGCGAAAAAGAAAGAATCTAAGTTATAATTACCCCTAATTCTCTTCTAAAATATTGTCCTTTTGGCCTCCATGGATTTTGAACCTCCATTTGAAGTGACCTACAAAACCCTCTTACAAAACTCCCTCACCACAATGGAAGTGAAAGATATTGATAAGATTGATATCATAAAGGATTGTGATCTACCTTTGGTCAATCTTATCCATTTGAGGTCAAATGACCAACTAGAGAGAGAAAGTTGCATCTTGAAGCTTCAAGAAATTGGGGTTTCTTTCAAGTTGTCAATCATGGAATTTCAGTACAAGTACTTGAGGGCTTGAAAATTGAGCAGAAGAAGTTGTTCCAACAGCCTTTTGAAACGAAAATTCAAAATAACTTTTTGAATTTGTCAGCCAATAGTTACCGTTGGGGTAATCCAAAGGCCACATGTCTCAACCAGCTCTCATGATCAGAAGCCTTTCATGTATCTATCACGGATTTACCGACAAAAATGACTGAATTCAACAACCTCAGGTAAATGTGCATTCCATGTGTGAATTTTTTAAGGGGCTTTTTTTTTTCCCCCTGTTATATATGTGTATGGTTGTGTTTTGTCTCCATGGTAGGTTATTAAAAATCTAGGTATCTGTTCGACATTGCTTGGTTCAGAAGTTGCTTTTAGCTTATTGAGTTAAAACAGTATCTAGAGTAACAAAAAACTGCTTTTGTGAGTGATTGGATAAAATACATAGAAAACAAGAAATGGAAGCTGTGGAAAATGGCTCTAATGAGCGTTCTCATTAATACATATATATATATATATATATATTTTTTTTTTGCTTGAATTTTTCATGTATACTGTATAGTAGTATACAATGGGAAGAAGATTTTAGAATATAGGGAATAAAACATTAGTGCCTAATTGGGTAACTATGAATCAACTTAGGAACTTCCTAAAAGTTACTTTTGGTTTACTGGGTCCAAAGGTTACTTTTAAAAAATATTTAAATAATCTGTTAGAAAATCTTTCAGTCTACAAAAGAGCTTCTTGTTGATCCAAGTTATAAAATGTAACTTTCGAAAAAAGCTCTTTTAAGTAAACTTTAAAGCTTATATTAGGGTTTAAATTCAATGTTCTAAACATCATTTTAATATTTTTGTTACTTAATAGAAAATTTTAAACTTATTTTGACCTCACAAGCTCTTTCAAAAATATAATTCTAAATACTTACTAAAAAATCACATTGTTTTTATCTTTTTTAATATTGACTAAAAGCAAAAGCTCTTAATCTAAAAAAGTTTGCTTTTAGTAAATCTTGACATAGACACAACTAATTAGATAATTTTTGGAAGAGCTTATCATCATAATCGCAAAACGTGACTTCTCCATAAAATTTGTATTAATTTAGAAGACTTAATCAATATATAAGGGATGTCCTTGAGGTGGGATTGTCCATCAAAAGTAACTTCTTGTTAAATAACTTGTAATAATTAATTGATTTATTTATAACTTTATATAAGACTATATATAAATGAAATTATTTATCACTAACTTAGTAAGTTACACATAATATTATATAAAGCTACAATTAAGTCAAATGTTTTCTATTAGCTATTTAAAAAAAAAAGTTACAAATGGATCATCTCACCCGCGGATGGTATATATATATATATATATTATCTGTTGACCTATATGTACACGGTACAAACAAATAGATTTCTATCTTACAGGTATGCCTTACACCTACTATATAGAATCACTTGTACGAATACAAAAAAGTACAAAAATGTTATGCCTTTTCACATGGTGTTACGAGTCTATAGTAGCAAATGATGAACAAATTCTGCAGCTACCATTGGGCAACCATTGGTGTGCCACGTGAACAAAAAATAATAATAAAAGGAACGTCCTTTCGGCAAAGACCTTGTTAGAGTGGGCCAAGTGTCCTGATTTTCTAGGTCATGACAAGTTTTTGTTTTTTTGTGTTCAACCAAACAAATAATAACAACAACAACAACAATAATAGTAACATTAAACATCAATAAATAAAATTTCGCCACATATATGCTCGGAAATTTTATTCTTTTGATCTTCTCAGTTTGTTCTTTTCTTTTTCTTTTTTTCATATTAATTTGAAAGAAAATAAGCTTTCATTCGGCATCAGAAAAAGAGCTCAAAAGGCTGTATATGTATAAGTGGGGATTTTCACCACAGAAATCGTACACACACACACACACACGGTACTGGAGATGTATATGATCTTTCGGGATATATTTTTCACGACTTCTAGTATCTTAGTTTGTCCCCAGTCCATTGTGTGCTTACGTTAATTTGCACCGAATATCGATCCTTATTCAAGTTAGCGTTTGAATTCCACGACTAATATAATGATCTGTCTCAGTCTCAACGATTATCGACCTCTCAGGCATGAATCTGTTATGCCCGGTTCAGTTGATGGGAGCATATTTTACTCCACACATCAAGATCTATACACGTCATACGTATATATATGTTTATATGTGTGTGTGTATGTGTATAAGTATATTTGTATGTATGTCTTTGTGTGTTTGTATTTTTGTATATTATTTGTGTGTGTGTATTTGTAGGTGTAGGTGTTTCTAATCTCTTTTGGATATTGTATTTCTGTTTCAAAATACACTCGGATCTACAGGTTAACAATGGAAAGATTTGCGAAAACAGCATATGGCCTTGCCGAAACCTTAGTTGAGATTCTAGCAGAAAATGTGGGAGTCAAATTCACTTATTTTCGAGAGAATCGTCCTTCAAGCTCTAGTTATCTCCGGTTGAACCGATACCCGCCATGTCCTTACTCTTCTTCTGAGCTGGTCTGTGGACTAATCCCTCACACCGATACCGAAATTTGGGGGGGAAAAAAAAGAAGGAAAAAAAGGAAGAGAGAGAAAGAGAAGGACGGTTGGAGAGAGAGAGAGAGAGAGAGAGAGAGAGAGTTGTATTTTTACCAGTAAACACCTGTTGGTGGGAAGTTTGTCGGAATTGACAACTAGCTAATTAGTAATTACCGCATAATTTTATCGTTTTTTTTTAACATAAAAAATTATTAGTTTTTGTTTCTAAATAATTTTTTTTTATAGACTTTTCGAAAGAGTATTTTTAACAGTAAAGATTAGAGCAAATTAACTTTTTGTAACTAAAGGATCAAGCTTCCAACAAAAGAAAGACATAATAAACAAAAATTAAAAAGGATCATTCTTTTATTTATTTTCCTCTTAAAATGTACAATTCTAGTACTTATAAAATATGTTAATAAGTCATTGTAGGTATAACTTATTAATAATCTCACGCTTGACTTTATCACAAGGTATAGAGTTTGAATCACCAATTTCTAAGTTAAAAAAATATTAATAAAGTGGTTATAAACATAACATATTCAACAGTAATTTTACACCTGATAAATTACTCCGAGGCGAAAGATATTTTTCCCGGAGTGGAGTAGCAACTTGCAACCCTAACAATTTTGCTCCTTTGGTGACTTGGTCAGCTTTATAATTTTGGATGGCAAAAAGCTTTGTAGTGAAAGTATGACGTCGCTAAAGCATGTTGGCTTTCCTTTTTCATCGAATTCACACTGTCCTTATAGTGTCCCACGAGGATAGGAGGGCTTCATTTAATTGTTTGCTTCTCTCTTTTATATATAGATAAAAAGGACCCAACAAAGGAGCCGTGTTTATTTTCTTGTTTATAAGAAAAGAACAAAAGAGAAAGGGTCTTTTCTCTCCCCGTTTTTTTCTCAAATTTCTCATTAACTAAAGTTCTCTTTTGTGTAGGACTTTTGCTGCCACCACCACCGTGGCCGGTGAAGGTGACTGGCGGTTCAGTAATCTCGGCAGGAATGGAGTCTGAGGGTCCTAATTGGGAGTTTCTCGACCAGATATAACCCGACAAGCTTTCGTGGTTAGATGTGGTGAGGCCTACTAGTAATTTGATGGTTGGTGCGGCAATTTCTTACCTCCAATCAAGCCGATTGATTTACTCTGAGTTGTGACGCGTGA
This sequence comes from Ficus microcarpa, assembly GCA_025413485.1. Taxonomy (NCBI): domain Eukaryota; kingdom Viridiplantae; phylum Streptophyta; class Magnoliopsida; order Rosales; family Moraceae; genus Ficus; species Ficus microcarpa. The sequence goes on along the minus strand of JAINRI010000590.1, from coordinate 68,138 downwards.
CAGAGTGGTTGTTCCACGTGGGGCAAAAGTTTTGTGGGCGATATTATTTTATTCTATGCTTTGTTTTTATGTTTAAGTTTTAATTTTTTAATAAAGGAGGTAGTTTCTCCACCTCCGGTTTGTTTTTATGTATGTGTAGTTCCTCTTGAGTTGCTTTCTAGCGGTATGTCTATAGGTTCCATTAGTATTATGGTTATGCGGAATTTATTACAGTCTCTGTGCTGCGAGTGACTGTCTCTCGATCAATTGGAATATTCATTCTATTGTAGATTTTTTTTTTTTTTTTGCAAAAAAGATCTTTGCACACGCTCAATTATAAGATTGCCGAGGAATTTGATGAATTTTCCTATCACTGGGTCTCGACTTATGTTCTCCTCATTAAGCTTTATCAAATTTTATTAATGGAATCAATCTTAGTTGAAGGTTATATCTCTTGTATCACATTGTTGTTTCATCTTTATTATTAGTATTTATATTAAATTTTATTTTCAATGATAATTTGCCTTTAAAAGAAAAAACAAAAGAGAGTTATACCATAATATTAACTACCACATATCTAAGCAAAAACAAACTAGTGCCATATTAACTATGCTAGAGAAATATGATTGAATGATTTTTTTTTCTCTTTTGAAAATGGTAATTATATACCTTATCAGTAATTTACGAACACTAGTGATGGCTCAAAAGACTCATAATAACACAAAAAATTTAACCCAATCATACATAACGGTTTCACCAATAAAATATAATGTAATGCATAAAGGGGGTAAAATGTTCACTACCGAGTTCCAATTATAGCGACTTAGAAAGGAACAACAATTATTAAGTATACATATGACTTAAAAACATCAACATAATCAATGAAAAACTCCAATCGATCAAAATCAAGAGATCCATAGCAAAAAGATCACTACTAACACTATATAGAACCAAATCTAATAGACTGGACACACAACTAATATTAGAGAGTTAGGAAACCACCACTTTTATTCCAAAACAAAAACACAAAAACAACATCACTTAAAAAAAAAAAAAAAGAGAGAGAACTGAAAACAACCACAAAATAAAGGAGGTAAATATTGGCATTTCCTTTTCTCATCATGAAAAATACATTATGCGTATTGAATTCCCACTATCGATTTTGTAAGTAAACAAATAATTAGAAGGAAGAGAGAATCTTTCATTCTTTGTTCTTTTCCGTTAATATGGAGTAAAAGCGCATTGGATGTTTGCAAATATAGTCTAGTAATAATTTTCTGTCTGACTGGTGTAGAGTTTGAATTGCAGGACGGAGAAGAAGAAGAGATGAACTTTAGATGACCAACGAATGAAGCATTGCTGAAAATTCATGCATCCGCGTACTGTATTAAAACAGCCAAAAAAATATCTTGGGCACATAAATTATGTTGGGTGATAGGTCTGTCAAAGATTCTTGCTGAGAAACTACATATGTGATATTAAAAAATATTATTGGTACTATAAATTTCTCAAAAAGAATATTTGTATAATATTAATTAAATCTTTAGGAGTAATTAGGCAATGTTAAGAAGACCTCCTCTTCCTTTTTTTTTTTTTTTTTGGTTGAACTATAGTTCTCCCCTTCCCTTGCATTTTGTTTTCCATTCTCGCTCTTGTATGCAAACTATATTTTATGATTGGTTCGAATCATAAGTTTGAAAAATAAATTCAAATAATAATTTAAATTTTTATGAGAGAGAGATAGAAAACTTTTAAATAGTGTTAAAAAAAGTCTCCAGATGGTGATTCAAATGACCGCTTAATGATTTTTTTTTTTTCAAGTTAAATTCTTAAGTATTTCACATGGATCTAGTATGTATTAATTGAAAGTGTTATAACCATTAAAACTACGCAAATGTTAACTTTTCTTTCTAATTTCTAATTCTCTTAGTGTTTCCGTTTGAAATGTTATTACTGTATTTGAGGAAGAAATTATGTTGTTAACAATTAAACTTTTGCATGTCTAATGTTTAAATAGGATTATTTAACTAAATGAAGTACTTTTTTCTACGTTTTTTGTTAGATCAACTTTATCTATGTTTTAGTACGTAAGAGACATATACTTTGTACCATGCAAATTTTCTATAAGAGAAGCAGTAATCAAATTGTAAAAACTGTGATTTTTTTTTTTCCCTGAAAAAACAAAAACTGAGTTTTGTTTCCCATATAATTTGGCCTGAAGTGAAAGATATTTATCCCTGATTGGAGTAAAAACTCTAGGGGTATTTTTTGGATTTTTTTCCATAAAACTTTGTTCTGTATACGTCTGACGTCCAATGGACAAAATCTTGTTGGCTTTCCTTCTTTTGTTTTGATTCTATTAATCAAATTCGTGCTGTTCTTATAGTGTCCCGGCCACGAGTACAGGAGGGCTTTGGTTTGCTTCTCTCTTTTATAGAGGACACAACAAAGGGGGGCCTGGTTTGTTTATTTGTTTCTAAGAAAAGAGCAGAAGAGAGTACCATTATATTAACTACCATATATATACATATATATATATATATATATATATCTCTAAGCAAAAACAAACTATTACCATGTTATGACGAGCAAAAAACTAATATCATATTAACCATGCTAGTCATAGGCCTGGCAAATCGTGTTCGCGGGCTGTGTTCGGGCCGGCCCGATTACGGCACGACACGATTAGTCTAAACACGAATACGACACAATTAATAAACGGGCCAGGAGCGTAAAAACGAACACGACACGATTAATAAACGGGCAGCACGACACGACACGCGAACACGATTATTAAACGGTCCAGAACGGGTTGGCACAAAAATGAACACGTTTATGACCCATTTAACACGAAAAACCCGTTTACGACACGAACACGTTTATGACCCGTTTAACATGAAAAAACCCGTTTATGGCCCGTTTAACATAAAATGGGTTCCTAACCCGTTTAACACAAAAATTATGAATAAAAAAATCACTAGAATTATCAATTATAGATATAAAACTAACAACTAGAATTATCAAATCTGCATGATGATTTAGACAAACATTTCTTAGAATAAAACATTTTGTTTGGATTTTTCCCCTCTCATGCCTTAATACTCACCGTTTCAAACTTTTGGATTTTTCCCCTCTCATGCCTTAATTTAATACTCACCGTTTCAAACTTTCAAATTTCAATTAATTTTCTTTCTAAAAGCTAAATTATTTTTCTTTTAGAGTAACAGCTAAATTAGGAGTGGTAAGTTATAAACAGCTAAATTATTTTTCTTTTAAAGTAACAACTAAAAGTTTAACCATTTTTTTATGGTGTAAAAAAGCATATGGAGAATACATTGTAATTGAAGTTATGAAAATGATTTATTGAAAATGAGTCGATGTTTAGAGTTGAAATTATGTGTTTTTATAAAAATAAATTATAATAATTTAAAAAATATATAAAAATTTAAAATATAGTAAGAAAAATATAGTAATATGAATCTTAGATTATTATTTTTGTATATGATAACAATAACTTTTTTGTAACAAAAAAGAAAGGAAAAAAAAATTGTTTAGAATCTATCTAGAACCTTCTATGAAAATAGAAAAGATTGGGTTCTATGTTGTAGGAATTTTACGTGTCATTAGTTTTATGGATTATGCATAGGGCCGGCAATTACGGAGGAAATGCATAGGTTTTTATTTTTGAAAAAACAGAGATAAAGCTCATTTTTCCAGGAATCCAAATACATAAAAAAATGCAAAGAATTTCCGCATATAAAAAATTCGCCTTTGGTGAGCAAAGACTTATCGAGCTCGAGAAAGAAGCGATGGCCAAGCATTTAATATTAGGTTTACTATTTTATATTATTAACTAGTTAAATATAACTATAATTCATTTACTATTTTATATTATATTATTATTAACTAGTTAATTATAAGATTATTATTTTATATCAGAAGCAACATCTCCGTAACTTCTGATTTATGTTGTCTCAGTAGTGAAAATTCTTCAATAATTGTTTTCTGATCTTATATTAAACACACAAATAGGCCTATACTTGTTATAAAAGAGCTTTAGAATAGTTTGAAAATTCTAACATAAACGTGTTAAACGTGTTAACCGTGTTAGCCCATTTCTGGCCCATTTATTTTCGTGTTAAACGTACGTGTCGACCCAATTGCAACTCAATTATTAAACGTGCGGTCCAAACCCATTTATTTCGTGTCATTCTCGTGTCGTGTCCGAAATTGAGAAATATGATTGAGTGACTGAATTCCAACCACCAATTTGTTTCAATATAAATTCCAATGTAATGTACAAGGGGATATATATAATAAGATGTGCACCGAGTTCTAAAAATGGAAGTTCTAAAAGATGCACAAATTATCGACACACATATAACTATTTGAACAACATTACTACAATTGTTCAGTAAATCCGAAGACTTAAAGATCTATAATAAAAAAATCACCACCTAACATTTTATAGAACCAAACTAGCAGATTTGATATAAAACCAATGCCAGAGAGTAGTGGAGCGACCACCGCCATTATTCTAGAACAAAAAAGCAACAAACGCCGTAGCTGCATGGAAACGACGTCGTTTTCATTTCAAACAAAAATCTACCAGAAAAAGAAGAAAAGGCCCAAACTACACCAATAATGCGTTCAGCGACAAGCCAGCCAACACGAGAAAGAGGCCAAAGATAGCAGTGCAGCCAAGAACCAGAACAGCCACAGAAGAAGCTCCACGTCACCGCCGCCGATCGAGCCTAAGCATGGCACGTGCCCTTCCAATCTTTTCGTTACACCACGTGGTGCAAAACCTCAGAGTCCCATACCCACCAAAGAACCGACGAACACCCCAACAGAAACACCTCCAACGCCAATCTCCATTCCACACATGCCTTTTTAGATTTTAGATTTAGATCACAAACTGACACTTGAATGACATTTTCACTCAAGTAGATTTTTCTTTTTTATTTAATTATGAGAGTGGATAATTGGCATCAAGTTGATCCTAACTAGATTAACACATATTAAAAAGAAAAAAATTCCCACACCAAATCTCCCACTAAATAAAAAAGAAAAGCAGTACATAATAGAAGATGAGATAAACAAAATAAGTCTAAAAAAATCAAGATTGTATTTTGAAGATGAATAGGAAAATGAAAAAAGACGAAAAATTCTGAGTGAGTTATTTCAACTTCATACTTTCTTTCTTTTGTCTCAAACTTCAATCAAATAGAAGAAAACAAAGCTTTAATTTAATGAATTATTAAATTAAATAAATTTAAATGTATTAAAATTATATAGATTAAGCTATTCAGTTTTTTATTAAACTTTCAAGATTATAAAATTCTAATGTACATATAATAATAAAGATTTAGAATAGATACAAAAAAAAAAAAAAAAGAGTAACAAAAATAATGAATAAAAATAATTCAAAAAGTAAAGTGAATTATCATAGATTAAAAAAAAAAAAAACTCAAAATAATCTACTCTCTTGATGAGAGGCCTTAGTAAAACCCTTAATTAATAAAATCCATTGAGAAAAACCTGGAGATCAAAGGGATCAAAAAATGAGTGAATGACGCACAACCGGGCTTCACAGCAGAAATCTTCAATGAAACTCATGAGAAGTGATAGAACGACAGAGAGATACGATCCATATTAAGAATCAACGATTAAAAAAAAAAAAAATCTGGACTAGCAAACCACCAAATACAAGTTCAAAGTGATGAACACCAATAGTGGCCAATTTATCAGCAGCTTAATTACCTCCTTGTAACTCTTGAGAAATTCGAGTAATCATACTACTTGAAACTAAGTGTAGAGCCAATTGCCATCTGTTACGGTATTTTCAGAGAACAAGATAGCTATTGTTGTGCAAGAGAAAAACCATATAAACCACATAGATAGAGTTACATTCAATACACAAAATTTCCAATAATTGCCTAAAGTAAAAGAGAAAATCCTCTAATAAAACCTCGACAATTCTTGAAAACGTCACCAAAAATCGAAGTACCTAGATCACCTATACAAAACCATCGGTGTTAAATTTTATTCAGTCTACGGAGGCGGTTGCCACACAATCTGAAAAATCCTAGGAACATTAGGAGTCGTCCAAACAAAGATGCAGGTTCTACACATCCATCTTCAGTTTTTCGTACATGACTTTTACAAATAGATTTAAAAAAAAAAAAAAAAAGTTCACAATTTTTCTTTTTATTGATATTAGCAAAAATTGAATATATACTTAGCTCTCTCAAAACAATTCTGAAAGCTTTTTTTACTAGAGATTGCCAATCTAGTTGGGATGTTATAGTAAACCATGATATTAATTATCTACTTTCTTGATTCATTAAAAATAATATTTAGCTTAAAGTAAAAAAATATAGTGGGATTAGATATTAAAATAAGTAAAAGACAAAAAATTGAGGGTTATTGATTTCTTTCCTAATATTTAAATAATTATATATTGGCTTGTTTTATACAAATTTATCAAGAGTATGTAAATAAATTTAGTATTCATATTTCTCTTCACCCATGAATTAAAATGGAACACTGTGTAAGTATTAACATTCTATTTTTCTCTCGTTACTTAAAATATATGAGGCCTATTAAATTCGCACTATCCGTTTGGTAAATAATTTAATTATTAAAAGAAAAAAAATTTAAATTTAAGGTCTAGTTTAATAGTATTTTAGGTCTAGTTTAATAGTAATATCATATCTAACTTCATGTAAAGGTGTAGAGTTTGAATCTATTCACCCCCCAGTTAAAAAAAAAAAAAGGAAAAAAGAAAAGAAAAGAAATCACTCATCCTTTATTTATTTTTTCCTTTAAGTCGCATTAGGGTTTAAAAAGAAAAAAGAAAAAAAAAAGAAAAAAGACAAGAAAGAAAGAAAGATGGCAATGTCATGTGTGAAGTAGTGATGGCTACAAACCAAACTTAGACAACCAAGGAATTCATGCATCCGCCGGACCACAGTGCATAAAATAGGCAAAAACATCTAGCACACAAATATATGTTGGGTGATAGGTCAATCGAAAAAAACTCTTGCTGGGAAACTAGAACCTAGTTGGCAGAGCTTTTTAGAAGTTGCTTGAGGTTTTCTAGATCCAAAAAAAGCTTCTGAAAGTGTTTGGTAATATGTTAGAAGAGCTTCCAATCTCAAAAAATGCTTTATGTCGAAACAAAAAAATGTGACTTCTGATATAAGTTCTTTTGAGTTGACTTTAAAGATCATTTTGACTTCAAAAGCTATTTGATTCCAAACACTTAATGAGAAATCACAGTTTTTGCTTCTCTTCAAAAAGCAGAAGTTTTGCCAAACGGGCTATTATCAATTATTGGTAGTAGAATATTGTGTTCTCCATAAAATGTTGGTATAATACTAGTTGTGCTTTCATCGATGAACTAATTAATCAATGTTAAATAAGTCCCTTTTTTCCTTCTTTGGGGAACTGTAATTCCTTTCTTTTCTTTCACACTTACGATCCACTTAGATCATCATTTTACAATTTAAAAATTTTTTCTATGATCTTTTCTATTAAAAAAATTTGAATATATTTTTCTCTTATTGTACCCAAAAAGTTGATTTTGGTTCGAATCATTAGCAGAACTAATAAAATGATTCTGTTGATACATTCGAGAAATTAAACGTTTTACAATTAGTAAACTAGATTTATTGTTATAACCTACATTTTCCAACAAATTCGATCTATTTAAACCATGATCATGAGCAAATGCATAAATATACTCCCGAAAGATAAGTGGGTATAGGAGGTCAGGTTTCCAAGATCTATCTAGTTCTAAATATCCTTGAAATTCCGCCATTTAAAATTAGGTTTGAACCGAAAATAGGATGGGCTTTATTGGGTTATCAAATGATACATAGACTATGCTACTTTTATTTCTTTATTTTTTTAAGGTCAATTACAGTTTAATTAAAAAAGAAAAAAGAAAAAATTGTCATGATTGTACCTGTGAAAGTGTTGTGGGCTGGAGAGATCATGGGGCCTTGTCCTAGCCCTTCTAAGAAAGTGTGGACGTGTCTGGAAAGAAATAGTGTTCAGCTTTACCTTCACTTTATAATGTGTAATTAATCAATTTTTTTTTGAAGCTTAATTTAGATAGTAACCATAATTTTTTTTTTTTGGTAAATAGATTAATTGTAACCATAATTATATTTTCTGCAAATAAGCAATTATGTACATTAATAAATGTTACATAGATTATACACAATTGAATGTGAATTGTTGTTGGGAGCGGATAACGATATTGCTGGTTCGGATCTCTAGACATTCACAATTAATTAGGAGGAAATTTTGACTTGGAGACGTTTTGTTAGAGATTTTCATTAGTTTTTTGGCTTTAAATTTTTTTGTGTTTGAGATTTTTTGAATAGTTTTGGGGTTTAAAATTAGATTGTGGGATTAGTTTGATACACGTTCCAGATTGATATGATTGTCGTATTGAAAAAGTTCTTTTTTTTTTTTTTTTGACTTGGAGACGTTTTGTTAGAGATTTTCATTAGTTTTTTGGCTTTAAATTTTTGTGTTTGAGATTTTTTGAATAGTTTTGGGGTTTAAAATTAGATTGTGGGATTAGTTTGATACACGTTCCAGATTGATATGATTGTCGTATTGAAAAAGTTCTTTTTTTTTTGGTTATGTTTTGGAGCTGAATTATCAAAATAGTTTAGACTATAATAAATAAAAACCCAACAATATTTTGATTAACGGCCTTTTTTATAATTGGTATTGAAACTACTATTAGAAAGGGAGTTTTCAGAAATGAAACTTAAAAAAAAAAAAATAAGAAACATAATAAAAGAAACGAAAAAAAAAAAAAAAACAAAAAAAGAGCAAATCTTAATTATTATAAGGTGAAAGCTTGAAGTCATAAGTTATTAAAAAAAAAAAAAACCCTGCGAAACAGTCAAAAAATAAAAGTTTAAAAATTACTCACCTCAAATGAAAAATGTAAAGCAATCATTTAAAAAAAAAAAAAAAAGTGAAACAAAGGACATTTCTAGGATTTTAGAATATATGAGGTGAGAATGATTTGTATTTTGAAAAAAATATAGACCATTTATTGGTATTATTTCTATATTGCGCTTTGGCTGTGATTCAGCGTTAAAGAGACCATGTGAATCTTCAATGAGTTTCAATGAAAGCCACTTGATTACATTACACTATACCGGGGGGAAAAAAGTTTTGTTTGCTACTACAGACTTTCCCTTTAATTTAAGACGTTTTCATAAATTTAGGAGTAGTGTTAGAGATATAAACTCTAATTTTAATTTTTGAGTATTAAAACTATGTGATGGTGAGTTATCATCTTTCAAATGACAGATGCTTTTAATTAATGTGATAATTATGTCAATGAAAAAATTGAAATTCATACTATAGTACTCAAAATGATTAGACATTATGTTTCTATAATATTTTTCCAAAGCAAAACAACATTTGAGAAGTCTATACTGATGCAACTTTTATTTCATTTTCATAGTACATTTCAACTTGGTACAGTCATACATTTTTCAGCCACTTACTAAATTATTGTCCTTCTTTGGTTAAAAAGTAAAAAAAAAAAAAAAAAAAAGAAAAGAAACTATGGTCTTTGTCTTTTATCTTCTCTTCTTTTTTTCCCTTTTCAATAAAAGATAGTGGTTACGAGAGTTGGCCCTATCTACCTCTCACAACGCTGGTGGTTTTGTTTTGTTTTTGTTTTTTTTCCGGTATCGTTTTGTCCCCCACCCCCCCCCCCCTTTTTTTTTTACGAGAGTTGGCCCTATCCTATTCGTTAATAGTACATTGATGTGAACTACATCATATTGAACTTAAAAAAAGAACAAGAAAAAGAAAGCAACAAATTAACACAAAACCAAAAAAAAAAACAAGTTTTTTAGTAATTGACCTAAAATTTAATAAATCTAATGATTAAAAATTTAATTTGATAGTTAAAAAAAATTTTAAAATTTTTCTCTACCAGTAGAGAAAATAACATACCCAACTGTATATAAGTACAGAGAGAGAGAGAGAGAGAGAGAGAGAGAGAGAGAGAGAGAGAGAGAGAGAGAGAGAGAGAGAGAGAGAGAGAGAGAGAGAGAGAGAGAGAGAGAGAGAGAGAGAGAGAGAGAGAGAGAGAGAGAGAGAGAGAGAGAGAGAGAGAGAGAGAGAGAGAGAGAGAGAGAGAGAGAGAGAGAGAGAGAGAGAGAGAGAGAGAGAATTTTTAAAAATTTTCTCTACCAGTAGGGAAAATAACATACCCTAATGTGTAAGTATAGAGAGAAAGAGAGATTGCAAAGAATATCACATATTTACATCTATTTTTTAAGGCATTTTAACATCTTGTGGTGGTAAATATATAGCATAATTTAGTACCATTAAAAATTAATAGCACTTTTAATTTTAAAACATATGTGGTTTCCATTTTGACCCTTAATGGGTTTTCTCCATCGTATTCTTAGATTTAGGGCTTTCTCCTCAAACTCTCTCTCCCATCTCTCTATCCCTATATGTGACGTGACATGACATTCGTTTCTGTTGCTCGCCTCGCCACAGTGACCGTGACGGATGAGATCACAATAGTGGTATGAGGAAAGAGGGAGGGGGCAAGAGGAGAGAACATATAACATAGGAGATAGCGATTCGCTAGGAATTGACAAACCTCCGATGACGTTTCGTTGACTACAATCCACTAGGGATCCGACAGACCTTTGACCGAGCTCCGATATTGTGATCGCATCTCTGGCAAAGGCGAATACCAAGAATTGTTTCCGAGGAGAGAGAGAGTTGAGGAGCAAGGAAGAGAGGGAGGGTAGGATAAGTGAGGGTATTTTTGTTATTTACTAATATAGTAAATGTGGATTTACGAGTAATTAATGCGTTTTTTTAATTAACAAGTAATATTTTATTTACTAACACTAACTAAAATTTATGTTATTAATTTTTATTACAGCCCTTATTTTGCTCCTTCTCAAAAAAAAAAAAAAAAAAAGAAGAAGAAGAAGCTGAGAATTTTATCTGTTCAAATTTGATTTAGGATTGGACTTTTTTTTTTTGGTGCAAATGTTATATTTGACATCAAAATTCTTCAAAAATACGCTAATCAGACGTTTAAAGGAAATTAAATTGGCATCTCTTTGTAATATGATTTAAGCTATAGTTTATTCATTCTATTTAATTAATTACACTAGATTCTGGGGCATTTCACACAAACAAAACCGTACAAGGAGTTTGCATATGTTGAACTACATATGGAGACCCTCCAATAATATTTTGAGACCTTATTTAAATCTAAAAATGTTACAAACAGTAAAGATTCACCCTAAATTTTTAAGCCAAAAGTTGAAAAAAAAAAAAAAAAAAAGAAGATAATTCCAACACCCGGATAAGATTAATCGGTAACCATTATCTCCATGATGATTCAAGTATTCAAAGTATCGGAATTTATCTCACATAATCATGTCCAAGTCAACAGGAAAGTCCAAAATGGTGATTCACACTAAAAAGTCGACCAACAATGGTGATACACACTAAAAAGTCGACCAACATGAGAGTAGGCGTGTTCCAATTAAGGAAAGGCATGTATGTAATTTTACATCATTGTCAACCCTAGATCTAGTGCAAAATACCTTTATAAATGTCTCTTAGGTCAGATTCTTGTTCGTCTCCATCTAGGATTCCTAGTTTCTTTCCGTTAGAGATAAGCAAACCTCTGCCATTAAGAATTGGAAGAAGAAAACCGATCAAGTTGAGAATTAGCTAGTACCCAAACACCGCTTGTTCGAAGAAGAAGAGAATAACATGGAAGATCTTATGTTGAAAAATCTTGGAGGTTCTACCGCTTTACAAGGACGTTCGTTGTGGGAAAGACTGACAGAGCCTTGTCGATAATTATTACTATTAGGTAATTAATTATTCTGATTATTATTTTATGTGATAAATATGCATGTGAGATAAATCGGGCGATCGTGAAGAATTCTTAAAATCTATTCCAATGCGTTAAATCATATCACTATAATCAACGTTAGTGTGCTATCTAGAGAAGAGACCTTGAGAAAGATTTTTTTTTTCTTTTTTTGGTTTGAAGATCCTTCCCTCCTAATTTTATTTTTTTTATTTAGTTGCAAACATATTGAAGAATTAATAAAAGAGTATTTGTGTAGTCTTGAGAAGAGGGCTTGAGAAAGATGATTTTCTTTTCTCTCCCTTTTTTTTTTTTTTTTTTTTTTTTTTGTTTTGTTTGGAGAAAGAAGAAGAAATGTTTAGTATTTCTTTTCTTAATTTGGGGGTGAGGGATTGGAGTTCTACATCTTGTGATGAAAAATGTGTGAAATTATCACTTAATTATGTCTGCAACCATAAGTATTTACTATAGGAGCGTGTAAAAGGAGGGGGAAAAAAAGGAAGAAGAATAGAAACATTTACTATTTTAAATTTGCCAATAGATAAAATACTTGTTGACGGTGTTGGTATCCCTAAAAAACATTCAAAATTACAAGCAAGCATGAAGTAATAAATAATTAGTGTAGGAAAGTACAATACACAATTATTTATAGAAGTTCGTCATTTAAAGAATGCCTATGTCCTTTTTAATGTTGGGGTTTTCGCTATCTTGAGCAATTACACAGCACTGTAATATATAAAAAGTGACTTAGGGTTTCAAAGGCCTCAATCATTTATTTACATCCTCTTAAGATATAACCATTCATAATATTTGAATTACAAATAACATATTCAAAACAATTACAAATTGCCGTAATCTATAGAAAGTGTGTGCTGATTCCGAGTGCATTCTCCACGAGATATTAAGGGTCCGTTTGGTGAATGAGTAGAGTTTGAGTTGAGATGAAATTTTTAAATTTTAGTTAAGTTGACTTTTTAAAAAATAGTTATAAACTTTGTTAACTTTTCAGAATAAGACAAAAATTGAGATGAAAAAAGACAGTTTAGTTGGAGTTAAACTTTATTACCAAACAGAGCATAAAAATCGATAATTTCAATATTCCAAGTTGTAGTATTTATATCTTGTTCCAATAGAGGAGACAATCATGATCTCTTAATCGAACTTATCTGATTAAAGAAACTACCGGAATTCAACAAAACCCGGCTAAGGTGCTGAAACTGGAATCTCGACTACCTATCAACAATATTAGTTATTGTTTTTCCAAATTTCAATATATCCGTTATTTTTGGTTAAGTCGTGGGCTAAACTAATTGTTTGGTATTCTATCTTATCTCAAATTAAAATGACTTTTTCATCTCAAATTTTGAAAAAAAATTTTTTATCTTTTCTGAAAATTTTGTCTTTTCTGAATAACAAAAATTTCAACTTAAACTTAAAATTTTCAAACTCAACTCATTTACCAAACGCTCTTAAAGGAAAAAAAAAACCAAAAAAAAAAAAAAGGGAAAGAAACTACTAAAATTATTAGAGTACGTAGTACTGGTTGTTTAACTTAGATTGGTTGTTTAACTTGCCTAGTGGCTAATTAAGCCACTAATATACTTACAACACCTTTCGGTAGCTCCTTAACTTTATCCTTTTTAAGCCCCGATAAAAATATTAACTTTACGACACATTTCAGAAAATTTTAACCTATCATTTCTGTTTCTTTAATTTGCTCCAAAAAAACATATCGCTTTCATGCTCTTTAAAGTACTTCGCGAATAGTTATGGCCGACATGCCAAACTCAAAAGTCCATTCGAAGGAACTATATATGTATATATAAATATATATATACACACATTTATATGATATTTTGATCAATTTTGAGGAGGAGAGAGATCCTTGTAAATTTAATTTATTTGTGTTTTTTCTTTTTTTCAAATTTTCTAAACAAGAAGCGATTGACGTCGATAGATTTGATATTTTGCTTAGTGGAACGGCAAAAAAAGGATAATTGGAACACTAATTATAGAATAAACAGACATGACACTCTTCTCTCTCTCTCTCTCTCTCTCTCTCTCTGTTTTTTTTTTCCTCTGACTAAATAATCTTCAGATGCGTGTTCCAGATGCAACCATATATTCTCAATCAGCATATTACCATTTCCTCATTATAAGCTTATAAATATGCTCCAAACTTGGAGTCTTAACGTATTATTGTAATAATTATATATATATATATATAAAAGATACTGCTCTTATGTTAATGTTTAGGCATCGGTCAGAAGCAGTTTTTCCTTCCACAGGTTTTCGCAAAGATCAAAAGCTCTACTAGGTATTTATTTTTCTTTTTCCCTCGTTTTGCCCTTATATACAGACATATACGATATATATATTTATGCGTGTGCGTATGTTTATATATATATATATATACATGTATATATGTGTGTGTGTATGTTTTTCAAGTTGATTGTGAATGAACTTTGCCATGTGATCATATGTTTCAGACATCAGTGATGAAGAAGTTGAGGAAAACAAAGATTTTAAGTCAATTATTCACCATGTGTTCCCTTAAACATTAATTTAACAAACCTTTTTTTTTTTTTTTTGGTTAAGTTGTAGCTAACACGTATGTGGACATGGAAACTTATCAGGACAAATGGAATTCTGACTGCAAATTAATACAGTTGAATTAAGACCTTCTACTTTTCACTACCGAATAAGAACTATTTTAATTATAATTAATTTTTGAGAAGTACCCGATTTATGACTATAGTAGTTCTGTTTCGCGTGGTACAAACTTTTAAATGCAGACTTATAGAGTAGACCATTACACTAAAATTAATCAAACGAAAAAAAAAAAAAAAAAAAAAAAAACTCCTGTAAACTTTATGCTGAAATTTAAGGATCCAGATAGTAAAATATTCAACATCGATTTCACCGTGACTTTTAACGGTCAACAATTATGTATTTTAATATTTTAAGAACTTGAGATAAATTGAAAAAACTCAATAATATGTGAATAGACATAATTATTGATCCAGAAAAGAAAAGTACCTACAAACTTCGTGTGCGAAAGATAAAGGGTTTCAAGATAAGAAAATAACTTCAACTTTAGGTTTGGGTTTTTTTTCTTTTGTTTATTATTGTGGCTGGATTCTGAATTTATTTTTTTAATTTTACTTTTAATGAATTTGAGTTGTGGAGGTTTTAATCCCTCGTCTTCGTTTATTTATTTATTTTTAAATTACGGCTATTTGTCAAGTAAATTTCAGACCGTGTAAGTGGTAATCAAACAAGAAACGGTCTAAAAGCTAAGCTTAGCGAGTGTTTGGTGCATCGGTTCGAAATGAAATTTTTAAGTTAAAATTAGTTGATTTTTCAAAAACTACATATAATTTTTATTGGTTTTTTAGAAAAAGATAAGAACTGAAATAAAAATTTTAGGTCCGGACCTTGAAACTGACTGCACCCTTACATTAATGTCTAAATAAAATAGTAAGTTTACCCTCAAACTATATTAATATTAGTTCAATTTGGAGAAAAGTACATGCAAGTGTGCTGTTCATCCAGGCAGAGCTAACTTTCGATTGGTTACTATAAAATGCATGCAAGCACTTTTGGTTTTTCTAATTTTTTGCGCGCGCGCGCACACATATTGCTGAAATTTTTGCAAATATATTCCTAATTAAGTAAGTTTTCTTATTGATCAGGGTGAAGAGGAAAGAGTCCAAGGCATATTCATTATCCCTAATTCATTTCTTAATTCTCCTCTTGCCCTCCATGGATTCTGAACCTCCATTTGAAGATACCTACAAAACCCTCTTACAAAACTCCCTCAACACAATGGAAGTGACAGGTATTGATAAGTTCGATATCATAGAGATTGTAATCTACCTTTAGTCAATCTTATCCATATAAGGTCAAATGACCAACTAGAGAGAGAAAGTTGCATCCAAGAGATTGTTGAAGCTGCAAGAAATTGGGGTTTCTTTCAAGTTGTTAATCATGGAATTTCAATACAAGTACTTGAGAGCTTGAAAATTGAGCAGAAGAAAGTTTTCCAACAGCCTTTTGAAAAGAAGATTCAAAATAAGTTTCTGAATTTATCATCCAG
The DNA here is from genome assembly GCA_025413485.1 of Ficus microcarpa. NCBI lineage: Eukaryota > Viridiplantae > Streptophyta > Magnoliopsida > Rosales > Moraceae > Ficus > Ficus microcarpa. The sequence continues at coordinate 52,155 of JAINRI010000590.1, read as the reverse complement.
TAGTTATAGATGGGGTAATCAAAAGGCCACATGTCTCAAGCAGTTCTCATGGTCAGAAGCCTTTCATGTGTCTGTAAAAGATATATCATCAATGACTGAATGCAACAATCTCAGGTATATATATATATATATACTTTGGAGTTCTACGGTAGGAATCTTTATGTTTCAGAATATAGGTATGAAGTGTTGTTTTAATTGTTAGGTTAACTTTTTAATGATTTGATCTACAACTATTAGCATTTATGTATTATGTGTTGTAAATTTTTAACGTAGACAATCCTTTATCGCACCACTAAAAATTAATCAAACATTTTGTTGGGAAAAAACACAGCCTTATATACAAATTCAACAAGGAAAAAAAAAAAACGAAACAAATATTAACAGAACCATCGAGAAGACAAAGATAACTAATAACTTAGTTTAGAAAAATTGCCTATGTCGTGGGAGAAGAAGAATCAATTTACTAGAAACTTCATAATTATACACTCAACAAAGTCTCTCTGCCTCTCTTTACCCAAAATCTCTTTTACACCCTTTGTCTGTCCCTATGTGTCCCTTTTCTCAATCTTTCTCGAAAAGAAGCACACTTTGATCTTAACTTCTCTAATCACTCATAACCCTAAACAAAAAGAGAAGTCCATTAATTAACCCTAAACCAAACTCACAAAATATAACATAGCCCAAAACAAAAACAATTCATTTGAGTCACAGACAAGACAGTCAAAAAGCAGTTCCTATCGGTAGCCTAAAAAAGAGGACCAATCACTGTAGAAACTCTCTCTCTCTCGCTCTCTCCTGTCTCTATTTTTTAAGTGTTTAATTGTTTTTTCTATTTAATATAGGAATGTGCTTGAATACATGGTTGCTAATTAAAAAGGAGAGTTTTCTTGATTAGGAAGAAGCAACTTCCAAGTTCAAAAACTGCTTTTTCTCTGCATAATTGGATAATTTTTCAGAGAAGCTTACAATCAAAGCCACACAAGATTTCTCATGGAAAGTATTTCTAATTTAGAGTTTTAATACTAACAGTGTTTTTGGGGATGCACTCAAACAGTATGTGTGTGTGTGTGTGTAATATCTATAAACTATAAGTGCACACGGACAGATATCGATCTTCATACATGCCTAGTTAATTAGAATCCAAAAAAGAGTACATAGTACTAAGCACACAGGATGAACAAATTTTGTAGCTACCATTGGACACCACGTGAACAAAAAAGAATGGCTGTCTCTTTGGTGACAGGCTTGTCAGAGTGGGCCATGTGACGTCAAGTGTCTGTTGTTTCCAGGTCATGACAAGTTTTGGCCTCTTTGTGCATATTGTAATATGCTCATAATCTGTAGTTCTTCATTTCATGGTACCGTATGCGTATACGACCTATCACTCTCATTTATAATAATTAAAAAAAAAAAAAAAAAAACATTCTCAGATTTTGAATTTGAGAGCTCCCACTCAATCTTCTCCTTTCACTTGCTGAGCTAGGGATCGGGATCTCAGACTCTACAGTTTGACTTTGCAGCTTTTAATTTCTTCATCTTTGCTTAGTTAAAACGCTTCAGTCTATCTTAGTCCACTCTTGATCAAGATCTATACATGTCACGTGTATTTGTGCATATATATATGTGTGTGTGTTATTTACAGGACATGAGTTTATTACTTGTGAAGTTTTGGAGATTGGAATTCTGTGTAGGTTTTCCTAATTTATTTTTGGATCTTATAATTCTATTCAAAATATATACTCGGATCTACAGGTTAACAATCGAAAGATATACGAGAACAGCATCTGGTCTTGCTGAAACCTTAGTTAATATTCTGGCAGAAAATGTGGGAGTCAAATTCACCTATTTCCAAGAGAATTGTCCTCCAAGCTCTAGTTTTCTCCGGTTGAACCGATACCCGCCGTGTCCTTACTCTCCTTCTGAGCTGGTCTGTGGACTAATCCCTCACACTGATACCGATTTCCTCTCGGTCGTGTACCAAGACTGTATCGGAGGCCTGCAATTGCTCAAAGATGGGAGATGGTTTGGCGTAAAACCTAATCCAGAAGCTCTTGTTATCAACATTGGTGACTTGTTTCAGGTATGTAAATATGACTGGACATTAAAAATTATTTAGTTGTAATTTAATTTCTATATATGACCAAATTGTTTATAATTTTGTGATAAATAAAAAAATCTACAAATTTCAATGCAATAACTTAATTTACATTTGAAAGTTGGAAATTTAAGTCATAGTACTTAATCACATATTTCATTATTGGAGATCGATTCCTTTTCTTTTTCTTTCTCTTTCTCTTTTTCTTTTTCTTAGAGCGATCTAAAAAATTGAGATACCAATTTTCATCTCTCATCATTTGATTAAAAAAAAAAAATAGGGATCGGTGAAAACTTGCCGGAATCGATTTTGAAGAATCCCTTGAATAAACACGTTCAATGATGATGCTGATATCTACGTTGTTTTGATCGATTTAGGCCTTAAGCAATGGAGTTTACAAGAGCGTCAAACACCGAGTGGTTGCGACTCAATTTGAGAGGTTTTCTGCGGCATATTTCTACTGCCCGGCCGATGAAGCGATGGTGGAGAGTCATGGCCAACCGGCGATTTATAGGAAGTTCAGCTTCAAAGAATACAAACAGCAAAGCCAGAAAGATGTTGAAGACACCGGTAATAAAGTTGGGCTCCAAAGGTTTCTTCTATGAAAAGTACAAGACCAAACAATAATAACTTTAATAATGTATATTGAAAATGGAAAGTAACTGGAAATATACCGGAGAAGAAGAAAGAATTATAAGCATGGTTAGACTGCAAAACGAGCTATATTTCACTACATCTCAATTACTTTTTGTTTCAAAATAGATTGAAATCGTTGAAATATTTTGTTATTTGGCCACACCTGACTAATGTAGCTTAAATCTTAACAGTTTAGATCAATTTGTCAATTGCAATCAAACGTGGTACAATCAAGAAATAATTAGTCATATCGTAGTTCTGTCTTTTTAACTCTTAATATAAAGTTTTGAGGAAAAAAAAAATAAAGTATAACTTTTGTAAATTAAAGGATCAATCTTCCTTCAAATTTAAACAAAAGAAATAAAACTAAAAATTAAAAAGGAAAATTCCTTTTTTTTTTCCTTGTAAAATGTGTTGCTAAAGTGGTTGCTGGTTAACGTACTAAATGGTAATTATATATTAATTTACTCCATCAAAGTTGTACACCTAGGATCTTCCTTTCCTTTAATTCAAAAAAAAAAAAAAAAAAAAACTGAAAGAAAGAAGTAAGAATAAAACAAAGTCTTAAGTACTTCAGAATGAACAAGTGTGTATATTAAATATTGAAAATGTACAATGGAGATGGAATTATAGAAGCTACCAAATGTTAACTTTTCTTTCTTTCTAATTTTCTTTGTATTTTGTTTGGAAATGATATTAATATTGAGAAAGAAATGTTATTAATAATTAAACTTTTACTTAACTAATTAATGATTAAATAGGATTGATATTTGTGTGCTTAAATCAAGTACTCTCAACCATAAAAGTTAGGGCCTCACATTTATGAACTGATCATCGATCTTATTTATAATCCATGTGTGATTACTTGAACAATCTCCCCTATCACACATTGGGCTTTGATTTGGATAACACTTAACTTGTTTTCTTCTGAGTTGGACTGAAACTTATTGGCTAACCGTTTTCGATGTCATATTTGGTGGTATTGAACCTTTCTCAACCCTAAAAGCTAACTTCAGGTGAAGCTTTCTTTCATATTTATAAACTGACCATTAAACCTTTTCACAACTAATATGGGATTAACCACACACGATATACTTTGTACCATTCAAATTTTCTATAAGAAAAACACTAATCACATAGGGAAAACAGTGACTTCTGTCTCTGAAAGATATTTAGGATTGGTGTTGCAATCCTAAAATTTGCCACCTTTAGTGACTTGGTCAGCTTTACAACTTTGGACGGCAAAAAGTTATTTTGTAATATATGACGTCCAATGGGCAAAAGCATGTTGGCTTTCTTTTTTGAGCGCTTTTTGTCTTGACTCTCTCCGTCAATTCCCACTCTTCTTATGGTGTTCTACGAGGACAGGTGGGCTTCTTTTGTTTGCTTCCATCTCTTACAGAGAAATAAAAACGGGAGGGGCCATGTTTAATTATTTTTTTTAAGAAAAGAACAAACTAGTATAAGTACCATATTATGACAAGCAAAAAACAAACTAGTACCATATTAACTATGACAGAGAAATATGATTGACTGACGTTTTTATTCAAATTATTATTATTACAGTTATTATCATTATCATTATTCTTATTATTATCTATAATGAGATGGGATAACAGACAGCTATTCAAGTTAGGCCATCTTTAATGTAAATATTCATGCTAGGGTTATATCATGGAAAATAACATATTTAAAATTTGCACTTACATATGTAATGCAATTTTTAATGTAATTGTATCCACCTTCTATCATCATCATTAAGTTTTGAAATCTGTAAAAGTAAAGTTTTAGTGTTTGAATAGTTTTGAAATGACATAACTGTAATGATTAGATAAAAAAGTTGAAAAACTAACTAATAGAAATGAAATACTAAATTGAACATTGCGTGTACTTAGCGAGAAATTTTCACTCAACTATGAAAATTTTTGGGTATACTATAGTAGTAGTGTTTTCATAGATATCGATATTGTCATCTTTGTTGGCTAGTTTAATATATGTCTTTCAATTCTTCAGTGTTTTTTTTTTTTTTTTTTTTTTTTTTTTTTTTTTAGCGAGGATCACATTCGTAGTTTCTTTCTTTCTTTCTTTTTTTTTTTTTTTTGAGATTTTGATTTTTTTTTACTACTATTTCTGAGGATATATATTTTTACCTTCTTTATTGAATATTAACTTTCTGAACTTTTGAGTTTAGTTATTGTTTTATGAAATTTTGATCTTTTTTTAAGTGTATGATATTAAAAATTTAATTAAAAAAAATATATTTATTTACTCAAAACTAAAATTTAAAGATAACTTTGTCCTCCACAAACAGTTATGACCACCTCTGATCCCTATTTCTACCTCCATTTTGGACACAGCAGGTTCCACTGGAAAGCACTCGACGAGCAGAGTTGAACGACATTCCGATTGCAATATCTTTGTCGTCTGATGTTTGATTAACATGAATCGGTTTAGGTTATTAATTAATTTGCATTTCTACCATATTAATTTGTTTGAGCGCCACATTAATTTCATTTAAATATCTTAACATGCATGTATGGTAGCCACAATATAAGCACTATTTAACCAAAAAATATATATTTTTGTCACAAAACATATACTTTGAGCCACAATAATTTCAACCAAATTATTTTTTAGCTAATAAACTACTGTAGTTAAAATTTGCGACAAAAATATATTTTTCTTATCTTAAAACTCATCTTCAAACATAAAATTGATCTTTTGATCTTACTGTCCAACAACCTGCAGACTGCATACTACATACTGCATACTGCATCATACTGTATACTTTTTTCATTTCATACCTTCATACTTTCATACTTTCATACTATCATCATACTTTCATATATTCATACTTTCATCATGCATATTTTCATACTGCATACTTCCATACTTTCATATTTTCATACTGCATCACAAGAACTATCTACATAAAATTTCTTAGCAACTTTATCATATAACTTGTCATATTTGGAAAGTGTATCATATCATATCATATAGTTTTTGCATCATGCTGTATACTTTTTTCATTTCATACCTTCATACTTTCATACTTTCATACTATCATCATACTTTCATATATTCATACTTTCATCATGCATATTTTCGTACTGCATACTTCCATACTTTCATATTTTCATACTGCATCACAAGAACTATCTACATAAAATTTCTTAGCAACTTTATTATATAACTTGTCATATTTGGAAAGTGTATCATATCATATCATATAGTTTTTGCATCACGCTGTATACTTTTTTCATTTCATACCTTTATACTTTCATACTTTCATACTATCATCATACTTTCATATATTCATACTTTCATCACGCATACTTTCATACTGCATACTTCCATACTTTCATACTGCATACTTCCATACTTTCATACTGCATCACAAGAACTATCTACATAAAATTTCTTAGCAATTATATCATATAACTTGTCATATTTGGAAAGTGTATCATATCATATCATATAGTTTTTGCATGCTTGAAAAGTATATCGTATCTTACATTTAAAATACTTCTCTTTAACTTTAGGTGAGGGGCTTCAGTGAATATATCATATTTAAAATATATTTTTTTAAATTTAGCTGAAGTTGAGGACCTTCTAGTACAATGTTAATCTTGTGCTATTAGAACCCTTTACTTTTCATGATGGCTCCTTTTTTGAAACTCTGTTCCTCAAGGATTTTGGCCATTTACTTTTCATGATCATGTCCCTTTCTTGGAACTCTGTTCCTCAAGGATTGGCCCTTTACATAACATAACATGAGTTGGTTCTAATAAGCATAAGATCAAGCACCATACATAAAAATAACTTCCTTGAATCTTTTTGAAGTTAATCATAGAATAGCATAATTGAAAACATTTTTTTTAAACATAATATCGTTCGAGTGATGCAGTGAAGGGTATACTTATATTAACTAGCTACTTGCTAGATAGTAGAAGCTTATCTCCTTGCTTCTAACATTTCCTTTATAGCATAATTGCATAATCATAACCTTTTTAGGAATATCTAAAACTTCCTATTATTACATAATTTCAGTTACTAAGAAATCATATCATCAATTTCATCGTCAATTCATAGTCATCATCATTATCATAGCCTAATAAATTGTTATTGATAACATCTAACTCATGTTTGTACATTGCCTGGTTGCCACTCCCAAGTTAAGGCACCACCAAACTTTTCCCGTATCTAATATTATTCTTATGGGGGCAAAAGTTTCACAAGCATGAAACTTAACTTCTATGGTGTCAATCCAATTCTTTAGAATGAAAAGTTCCTAGTTATCATCATACCAAGGTGAGGTAATAGGCTATCTGATCTCGAAGCCTATTCATTTCCTTATTGCTACTTTAGCAATTATTATTATAACTTAGCTACTACAATTGCAAGATTTGGCTCTTGCAAAAATTTGATTCGTTCGTATGGATGGCGAACCATCGTCTAATTCTAGTTTCTAATTCCTTATATTTCGTATACCCATTCTTTTGTTTCATTTGTATCTTCTCGTATCATATCATAGAAACGTCATAACTCATCACATCATGCTAGAGATGTATCATGATCTCTTCATATCATATCGAAAGCTTAGGCGTGTTAGCTTATCCACCACATACACATCACGGTAAATTTCAGGATCGCGGTAATGTATATGTATGGCATATATGGTCCCACAAAATCAAAAGTATCACGGGTATCATCCCCCATGTGGCCATTGATGGAATATGTTCATTACGTAAACAAGATCTTAACTAATTCTAATTAAAGGAAAATAACTTAACTTACTTGGGCACTTGTAGAAACGATGTGAAATAAGGTGAAGGAGGCTGGCAGGATACCGTTCTGATACCACCTGTGTGCCCCCTCCACGTAGAGCTGTTACCATGCTTACTTAATTTAAATCTCGGTCTTAATACTTAAGCTTACTGAAAATTAAAGAATAAAATTTTTTTCTTCTCTCTAAACACCATATAAATGGGCTAGTCTATATAGATAAACTTTCCATGAATAAATACTAAAATATAAGATACACATATGTCTTACTTTTAACTCAAGTCTTCAAACATCATATATATATATATATAGTATAACACAATTTATTTAAATAGATGTATATATATATTTGGTTCAAAAAAGTTTACGGAAAAACTTGCGTAGTGGTATCCCCTTTCACTTGCCGCATCTCTGCATGGCCCATCAATTAAGCTGTAGGTTTTTTACTTACAGTATGAAATATACTAGTTGTTGGAAAAATTGGATCCGGTGTTGGAGTTACGGCGCAGCGGAAGTTTTAAAAATTTTATGCCGTTTCCGAAAAGAAGCTCATGATGCATATAACAATAAATTAATTCATGATCAAGCGTACCTTATTTCTTGGATTCCGGAATTGCTAGAGCGTTTGACCAACGTGTCTTCTCTACTATTCTCGAGTTCCACGTCTCAAAGTGTGTGTGGGCACACGTTCTATGAATCCAAGCGACCGGTATTTCTTTCCGAAGTCTAGATCCCTCCTTCTCAATTCCGATGATCCTCGTTGAGAATTTGATCCAACTTCTTTCTTCAAAACTACAAAACAGAAACCGGTTAACCTCCTATGAAAATAATCACTCGGTTTAACCTTTCTCGCAGTTTTGATTCAATGGAATTTTCTTTCTTTTTCTCTCTCACAAGAAAGCCGAATTTTTGATGTGGAAGAAAAAAAAAATTTTTTTTTTATTATTAAAAAAACGTTTTTCCCTTTTAAAATTATCAAAAATTAGTTTTTCAAGAACTCCTAGCCTTATATAGTATTACAATCCTTTTCAAAATTTATCTCCTACTTGAAAAATAATTAATAATTATTTTCCGGATAAATCTTGAACCAAAAGATCATACAACTTTAGGGCTAGATTCATTGAACCTAAAAACAAATTTCAAGAGGAAATCCCCTTTAAAATTCGGCCACAAAGTGAGAGAAATCTTGATTGGTGGTTTAAATTTTAAATCAAGAATCTAGACTAGTCAAAAGATCCTAGTCCTATCTAGATTCAAACTTCTTTTAAACCTTTTCGAATTTAAATAGATTCACATATTTGAATAAATATTTTCCATAAACATTATCCATATTAATTAATTTAAATTAATGAAATATTTCAAATTTTCTTTCCTCACAAAAACCATGCACCTCTTTAATTAGGAAAGAAAAATTCATGAAATAATCTCCATTATTTAAACCAATTAATAATTAAATGTTAGGAATATATTTAAATAATTTTGAAACAAAATTTTCTTCCCTCCATACAATTAAAAAACGTGCACCACTTTTAATTAGGAGAGAAAAATTTTGTTTTCCAAAATTCAAATACAATCTTATTTTCAAAATTCAAATTAACCATCACATGTTGACAAATCATTTGTCTACAAATTTCACATGTCCAATCCTTTCTGGATTGCATGTTAGATAGTACCATGTCTTAATAGACATTACAAAATTCCATTTACAATTTACCGATCATTAGGAACAAATCCCGAGACGCTTCGTGGAACTATATGAGCTAATAGAGGGACCCGATGGAAATATGTAAAGAGGCTCCTATAATTGTGAAAAATTAATCCCAGATTAATTATCCATCAATTATCAACTTCAAAACTATTCCACTAAAAGTTTGAAGCTGAACTCCTGTTTACATACCGTATTACGAAAGCTCTCTCACGTAGTGCTTCTTCCATGATTTATTCATCGCTTGCTTAATCCCCATATGTTATCCATGATTGAATTAAGGACTTTTTCCGTTTTACCTTTTCAATCATTTTAACTTAAAGTTCAATTATTCTCCATTGAAAGAACCACCAATTGTAAAACCATACAATTGGAAAACCACCAGAGAACACAAAGTAAACCGATGGCCAAGATCTTGTTATACTATCTTTCAATCCCCGAATAATACCTTTAAGTAGATAACATTTACTATCATTAAGATAGCTATGGATTCCGTATCTATGAATCTTGATTTCTCCATCCATAAGTCATGCACCCAAAACACAAGTATGTTGACCATGAATTAACAGTGTCTCACCTTTAGTGCATCAAAGTACATAAGTCATGGATGCGAACTCAAGTAATCATTTCAGGATTAAGATTAATGCAGGATGATAATCAAAGTATCATTGATTCTTATAAACAGAATTATTAAACCGAATCAATTAACACTTTAGGTCCAGTCCAATGTCATACCTCAATACTGGTATACATTAAAGTTTCTACTCGGAACCTATCCGATGGTCAAGACAAACCATCCCTCCAAGGAAGTAGACAACCTTTACAATCTTATCATGAATAAGATCCCCAAATCTTATTCCGTTGATTGCGGACTATTTATTTAGACTGTTATCAAATTACCACGTCTTCTATGCATACCCCGTATACATATGGTAATTCGATATATTACCAACAGCCTAGGAGTATTTTATGTTTGCTCAAAATAATTATACAATCAACAAATGAAAGTAAATAGGACACAACTTATTAAACATGAATAATTTCCTCTTATTAATATCAAAATGTCATATTTACAGAAAATCCCTAAGATTTTCTATCCTTAGGGCACCTATAGATCCCAACACTAGTGAGCTTACGCTCAGCAAGTACAAACTTAATCTCACAAAAACATGTCAAGCATCATGTAATTTATGCATGAACCATTTATGAATAATTATGAATCTCTTATGCTCCATTATGGACTTATTATGAACATATTATCTTGCTTAACATGTGGGCCCCTTGTGTACATACCAAATGCGCCCAATCCACATGAAGTTAAGGTTTGCAAGATCCCTAACAATTCTGAGAATCATATACATAACCCTTCATGATTTGACGGAAGGTTGATTATACCCTCACGCATCAACGGGAGGTTGATAATCATATACATAACCCTTCACGATCTGGCGGAAGGTCTTAGTATCTTGAACTTGAAACATATATAATCCTCCACGATCTGACGGGAGGTTGGTACGACACTTGACTTGTCTTGGTTTAGTCATCGTCTTGTTACTTTTCCAAGACTAAGATTCTTTATTTGTGATCTTATTAGTCATGATGCATATGATGCATAGATATAGTATGACATAAAGATCACTAACATAAAATGACTTGTGGCATATTAATAAGGCATGAATTTTTCATAAAACGTGACCTTATCTTAAAATATGACATGTATATAAACATGGCATAATCATAAAATATGACATGAACATAAACATGACATCATCATAAAACATGGCATGAACATAAACATGGCACATCATGGTATACATGTAAACAAGTCATGCTTAAAAATAGTTTACTACTTCTCATACTGTAAGTGAGATTTGTACTTACCAGTTGTCCTAAACTCTTGTCCTAACATACGACAAGACGAAGCAACAGGTTATATTTCTGTCTCCAAAAAGGACGTAAAATAAGAATCGTTCTATCTTATTATAAATCATAATCATTAAATGTTGGTATCCTAACCAACATCCATGAGTAACCCAAATTACAATTATATGTCCCCCACATCTTCTTATAATAACTTGTTTGGTTATTTGCCGTAACCCTAGGGCTCATGACCCAACCAGACTTAAACAGTATCTTGTTAAGTTACTTCAAGTAACCCTGGGTATCAGGCCCAGTCATACTTGAATAGTGCTTTATTAGGTTACTATTAGTAATCTTGGGCCTAAGCCCAATTACTTTTAATTCATATCCCACTAGGTTACTATGGGTAACCTTAGGTTTTAGGCCCAACTAATTTTGAATGATAACCTATTGGGTTACTAGGGTCCAATTACTTTCAAAGTGTTATCCCATTAAGTTACTATTGGTAACCATAGGGTAAGGCCCAACCTAATAACTTAGGTATCCTAACTGGTTACTATCAGTCATCTTTTGTTATTATACCTTCGAAATACTTTTTGGCCTAAGTATTTATTTTTTCTCTTTTCTTGACAAACTTCGTCAAGTTTTCTCTTAAAAATCTTTTGTAAAACTTATATTCCTTATAAAAACCGTATTTTTTTTTTATAAAATCATCACTTTTAAGAAAAAACAGTTAAAAACTATTAAACTCTGAAAACAATATTTGAAAACAGTTTCTTAATTTTAGTATCAGTGCATATGCAGGGATTTCCTACTTTTGCACTGTTTTCTGAAAATCCTATGCAGGAATTTCCTGTTTCCTTTACAGTTTTTAAGATCTAATTTTATCTTAATAATCTATTTAGAATTTGAAAAAGCTTTCTTCATGAAAGTTGTAGACCTCAAATAATACTACAACTTTTGTTTTAAACTCAAAATGTAATTCTGCCTTTAACTTGTTTATATCCTTGGTTGAAACCAGCTGGCTATGCACAGGGTCTGGGCAAACCAGGGCTCGGGTTTTCACAAAAATGAAAGCCTTTGGAGCTTATTTTTCAAAATATATTCATTCGACCCCCTAGGATTTTCAATTTTATACAACTTTATAGTTTTGAGTTTTCCCAAATTCGACCTCTAAGGTCCTCAAAATCATGTTTCCAGAAAGCTGCCAAGTTTTACCCAAAAACTGGCAGTTTCATTTTAGGTCAAATTTTACATAAAATTACGTGTACACTACCTCAAACACTACCTGCCAAGTTTTGAGTTTTCTTAAATTCGACCTCTAAGGTCCTCAAAATTATGTTTCCATAAAGCTGCCAAGTTTTACCCAAAAACTGGCAGTTTCATTTTAGGTCAAATTTTACATAAAATTACGTGTACACTACCTCAAACGGTTAAAACCATGAGCCTACATCAATTATACAGTGCTTTAACGTAAGTTTTTCATCAACATGCATTGGTTCATACCCATGTAACCCGTGTGGTATTCTTGTACCAAACTAGGGTTTTAGGGTTGGTTTATGCCCTAGATTCACATACCAATCTCATTCCATCATCCATGCATAACATACTTCTTCTTGAACATATAGGGACATATAACAAACACCTACTAGGCATACATACATACCATAATTTCTCTTAAGCATATCATCAAAAACATGCATCAAACCATAAATCAAGACTAATAAACCCTAATCAAGCACATATCAAGCACTCTAAACTTTTGTATGGAAAATAAAGGGTGAGCTTATGTTCTTACAAACCCAACTTGAAATACACATAAACTCTTGAATCAAAATTTAATTGAGTTACTTAGGGGGTTTAGGAGAGTTACCTTAACTCCTTGAGATTGGATCTACAACTTTGATCACAAATTTTTCTTCCAGCTTGCTTTTCTTTCTCAAAAATCCGGCCACTCTTTTTTTTTTTTTCTTTGGCTTCAGTTCCTAGGGGAGGGAGAGAGTTGAGTTGGAAATGAGCCAGAGTTTTGGGGTGGAACTAAATAAAAATGGTCCAACATCCTCCCCATCATCACCTATTTATAGGTGAAAATTAATTTATTTTATAGAATTATTTTTATTCTTAAATTTGCACAACTAACCTTAAAATTAAAATATTTGCTAAAATGACCTCTTAGGTGGCTGGCCATGTGGCTGAATTTTGGGGCCAAATTCTCTTCAAAGTTATCCACTAAATCATCCAATCAAAACCTTCCACACATTTCTTTTTAATTTCCAAAATTCCCAAAATTCATATAATTATCCTTATTTACTTGACCTTCAAGTAATGCCATGTTTGGCATTCCCTCCTAATACACAGTTTATTTTCTTACTAATGCAGATTTATAAATATTGTTTTCAACTATTAATAGTATTGCAATATTAAATGCAGTCCAGAATTTATCTGCACTTAACTAGACTGCGTATGGATTTTTTTTAGGACTTAAAACTACTAAGTCCTTATTGCTCCAAATATTATTCCTACTTTTTCTAGAGTGGTCTTATGCCTTATTCTTACTTCTTCATCCGTAATGACGGTTTTTCGCAATATAATTCTATACTGCTTACTATGCTGTAGTACCGTCTTAATCATATCTTAAATTATCCTAGTCAAACTTTGACTGGAATAAAATCATAAATCCTTATTCTGCCTCTTTCATCAAAAGACCTCATACCTAACATAATAACTTATTATTGAGTCTCATAGCTAATTAAACGAAAACTCAAACATATATACTGATAATAAAATTATAAATTTCATATTGATATTCATAATTTTCATGATGCATTATATAACACATAGTACAGACTTAAATTTCTTTATATATATGAGTCCGTAAAAATTCTGGGTATTACAAATATATTAAAGGCTCAACACGCAAATAATATGGATTAAATAGTGCAATTTCATGGACAGATTTTAGGAAAAAGCACTTGAATGACACAAATTTTAGAGACCATTGTACAATATGACACAAAAAATTAATACTAGACCAATGTGATACAAAATTAAAGTAAAGTAAACTAAAATTTATGTCATATTAGTCAACAGTGAAGAATTTGTGTCATGTTAGTCAATAGATGAAAGAAGAGGGGCTATTTAGGTAAGTTTAATTTTTATTATTAGTTCAAAAATATTAAAATTTATGTCATGCAGACATTTTCCCCTTTTTTATTTTGAAAGTCCAACACAAATAACAACTAAGAAACTCGAACCATATTAAAGGCGTAACACGCGAATGGTAAGGATTAAATAATGAGGGGTTCGAACTCAATATCTCTTGCTTTGATATTATGTTAGTTTATGAATTCTCCCAAAAACTTATGTTATTAGGAAGTGAGCTAACAATTGTTTTATATTTCAACATATATATATATATATATATATATCCCCAAACCATAAGTTTCAAAGGAACAACTTTCTTTCTCCTATAATAATATATTCTCAAGATTGTGATCAACGGAATAAAAGTCTGGATCTCTTAACCCCATTTGTAATCTCCCTCTTTTTTTTTCTAGCACCAAAGACATGAAGATCTTTTATCATGATATTAGCAACCGCGAGGAGAATTTCCCACCAAAACAAACAAGGCCTTAACAAATTTGGAAAGGTGGTAGTACTTAAATAGACTCAAAGTGTTAGTCTCAAAATTCTTTCTTCTTAGATCAAAATGTACGAATTCTTAAGTTCATTTCTTTTCCCTCTCGTTAAAAATCTTGAAAAAAATGTAATTTTTTGCCCTATTGTCGTCGATTCCTCATTGAATTCGGGGGCTCCAAGGCTTCCAATTTTCATCTCTTCCAATGGTAAGAATCTCTAGGCATTTTCTGTATGATTTACGAGGAGTGGGATAGTGATGTTCATGTTACAATTTAGCCTCACCATTGGAGTGTTCATGATCAAACACCGATCTTGTGTGATGCAGGCCGAGGCAAGTTATGTATTTTAAGTGATGTTGGGTTCCTAATGTGGTGCTTGTCCGTGTCATCCCGATAAAAGTATTCTCGCTCCACCATCAGTCCATCGGTAGGTAAACCTATCTTTGTTGTCCCTTGCAAAATCGGGATCCGTTATGTTGTCCAAGTTCCTTGTACAGAAAAAGTCCAATTCATCACCAAATTTGAGAGACAACTCTCTTGGTATTTGAAGAAATATGTCCCTTCACAAAATCGAGATCTTCGCTCGCTTGAGATAATTTTAAGGTTGCAAATTTTTGAATGAGTTCATTTACATTCTCGGATTTGTCATTGCCCTCCATGTTTTCAATGTCAAGAAACTTTGCGTGGCAGAAAAAATCGAAAGAGAAACAGAATTAGAGAAGAACTTGAGATTAAAAAGAAAAATTAAACTTCAAAGAAGAATAATATTAACAAGTGACTATTTCAGTCAAGTAGATTAAAGAGATTAAAAAAAAAAAAATCTAAAATGGGATTTTGACAAACAGACTGTTGAATATTGTCAGGTTGTGAAAGGTTATAATATAAAAATTAGTCTCCAACTTATTATGAATTTATAGGCTCTGAATCTTTCTAGTTCATTTTACAGAGTTTGTTAAAGAGATTTTCCATTTTCCACCTCTGTTAAATGTTTTAGGTGATCATTTTTCCTTAATAGTGGTCGTTTCAATAATTTGCTAAAAGTTGTAACTTTTTCTTTTGATGTGCTATTTCTTTCTATTGTTTTTCTTTTTGCTTCCGTAAAAATATGCTATTTATCTCTTTAGATCTGTTTCACATAGTTTTTATTTTTGTTTTTAGTAAATAGAAAAAGAAAACCAAAAGTTATAATTTTTCAACAAGTATTTGAAAATCATATTTTTAAAATACTTTTGAAGTCAAAATAATTTTCAAGGTTTCTAATACACAATAATAATATTAAAATAAAGTTTATAATATTTACTTTAAACTCTTATTTAAGTTTTTTAAGTGTATTTAGAAGGGTTTTTTCAACGAGCCATATTCTACCTCAAACTCTTATATTTTATGCACTGAGCACTATCTTCGTCAATGTTTGTCTTCTCTTACCTATCTCTAGTGTTTGCACCGAATTTAGCCCAATTTTCTTGGGCCTCGAAATGGAAGCTCTAGTACTCCTAAATGAGAGGAAACTTATAAAAGCCCATTGAGCTTTAACATCATTTTCTCCTACAGAAAGAGATAAATAATAGTTTTAGTAAATAATAAAAATAAATAAGAGATTTTGAAAATATTTAAAGCAAATAATAAATTTTGTATATAAATAATCTATTTATTAGAGTCGAACGAGTTTAATACCCGTGCGTTGCTCGGGGAAGGAAGAAGAAAATAAATTAAAAAACTGAGTATTATATAATAAAAAAGTTTGTTAAGATAAAAACTGGGTATTGTAATATAAGCAAAAACACAATATAATAATATATAGGAATCTTCATTTCTTCCCAAAATCTCTCCCAATAGTGAAGATGAAAAATCAAAATCAAAATGACAATAGTACTAACAATAATAAAAATGAAAACAAAAGCTAAAAAAAAAAAAATTCTTCTTTACTCATACTCATTTAAAGGAAAAAAAATTAAAACAGAAAAAAAAAATAAAACAGGAAAAAAAATAAAAAATAAAAAGAACAAAAATCTTAAGACTCAAAAGAACGGGAAAAAACTAACCCTAATAAAAAAAATTATAACAAAATAAAATACATATCCCATTTTCTCCTTTTTTTACTGTTTAAAAAAAAAACCCAAAAAAAAATCAAAATATTAGGTTATATTTTTCGTTTTTCTTTTTCTTTTTCTGTGTTTATTTTTTTCTGTTGTTTTTCTTTTTTGGGTTTTCGGTTTCAAATTTGTAATGGTGGGTTTGCGTTGGTTTTGGTGAAGAAAGTTAGTCGTTTTGGTTGTGTTGTTGTTGGACAAGTTTGGTTTGCAGGGAATGGTTTTTAGAAATGTTTGGTGGAAACTTTTTCCTTGATTTTTTTTCTCCCAGATTTGGTAGTTGGTTGTTTCCCTGTCGGTGGGTTTCTTTTGGTTTTGGTGAAGGAACTTTGTGCTTTTGGAGTTGTTGTTGTTGGATAATTTGGGTTTGCAGGAAATGGTTTTCAACGTATGTTTCCTGAATTTTTTTTATTTTTATTTTTTTGCCTCTCGGATTGGTTTGGTAGTTTCTTCTTTTGGTTTCAAGAACTGTTTGATAGAGCCAGGAGTTGCAGAAGAACGAGATAGGAATGTGAAAATGTCTACATTGTTATTTTAGGATTTTTTTTTGGTAGTTTTCCGTTTGTTTTTTTAGTATTTCTGTTTTTTGTCTTTTTAATCCTACCTATGGTTTTTTTCTCCTTCTCTCCCACTGCTACTTTCTGTTTTGAACATTCTATTTTTTTTCCCTCTTTATTTCTTTGTTTTGTCCGAAAGTCTAGATTTTCATTTTGGGGGTTTTTAAATTTTTTTTTTTTAGTTATTTAGGGATTTTTTTTTGCTGCAGGTTTGATTAAGTTTTGATTTTGTTTTTCCCATTATTGTTTTGTGTTTTATGTAACTTAATTTTGATCTTTGTTTTTTATTGAATTGTATTTGTAGATTGGACTCGATTCTCAGGTGGCTGCTTTAAGTTTCTGAAGAATATATTGAAGACTTTTTATGCCTGATGTTTGTATTTTCAAATTCTGTCATTTTTCCCTCCCGGGTATTATTCGTATAATTTTTTATCCGAATTTTGATTTCTTTAGTTTTTACTCTTTATAAATATTTGTGATGATTTAGTTGTATTGTAGGATTTAGTTAGAATGGAATTTAGGTTTTCTCTTATTTGAATTTTTGATTTCTTTACGTTCTTTCTATGTGATATAGTTTGGTTCAGTTTTACTGATTCGTCCTAGATATTTACTACTTTAAGCTTGGTTTCGTTTAGTTGTCATTAGATTATTTGTTATAGTTTTGTAACTTGCACTCTGAAAATTATTTTTATTGGAATTTGTTGCATGTGTATATCTGTATTTTTTTTGTCAGTATATGTATTTTTATGTATATACATGTAAGTATTTTGTTACTGCTGCTTTTTCACCGCCTCTTTACACATCTTTCTCGAAACTTTTTCACCTCTGTTTTCTCTTATATATTACATCTCTTCTCATATATTGCACGTTTCTTATGCTTTAGGATTAGTATTCCCGTAACATCTTTTCAATTACTCTATTTCAAATATCCTTCAATTCTTACTTAAAATATTTTCTCCTACTGTTTGTGAACTTCTACAAACTGTCTACTTTCAAATCTTTATTTCTGTGGAAAGTTGCTGTTTTTTTTTCGGGTACTATATTTAATCATGTATTTTTTTCCTATCAATTACTTTCTTTACTGATTTTATAGTCCATCTTGATTGATTTTTATATTTTTACTATTGCTTTTGGAGTGATTTTACTGTTTGTATGTTTTTAATTGTCCGGATGTTTTTACCTTTCTAAGCATGCCTATTGATTGTGTTCTGTATACTGCCTTGATTTTTTCTTCTCTTTAACTCTATGTATATATTGTTTTTGTCTTCTCTGCCGCTGTTTTTCTTCATTCTTAAAATTTATATTAGATTTCTCATCTTTCTATTTTATCGAGTCTTTCTTTTTTTCTTTCTTTTTTTTTTTCCGTTTCTTTCTTTGTTTTTCTTGCCGCCAATAGAATATCAATTAACTTTTTCTTTCTTCAGATCTTTCATGACTATTATCTCTATTATAACTTAAATAATGGTATTGTAGGATCTCATAAATTGTTTTCATTGTTTTGATTATATATGAATATGTATTACTTATTAATGTTAAGTTCTACCGTACTCTGCTTCCAGCACACCTAAATGCCGATTTTACCTTCTTTTCATTGGCTGCACGATTTTACCTCTTGGAATTTGTCTATTGGTTGTTTGTGTATACTGTCTTGACTGTTTTGCTCTTTAAAACCTCTTCACTCTCTTTCTTCTCTCTATTGCTGCTTCCCTTCTCTATATCTTTTTTCAGTTTTAATTTTTGTAAACAAATTTCAATATGCTATTGTAATATCTAGTTTTTCGATGTTACTATTTCCTTTCAAAGGAATTAAATGTATACCATGGAGGTATTTATGAAAAAACTCGATTTCGAGTTTTTGTTAAGTTTTGTGAGTTCTTATGGTTTTATAAGACTCAAAATTGATTGCTTAGACTAGCAAGTGACCCTTTGAGTGAAAAAGGGAGAAAAATTCTATGATTTCATGTTGGTCAAAATTTGATCGAAAAAGTCAAAGTTGACTTAGAAAGTCAAAGGTTGACTAAGAATGGTCAAAGGTTTGACTATGCAGTATTATGTCAAAGCAGTGTGGAAATATACTGCGAAAACCATCTTTACGGTTAAGATAACATGAATAGGATTTAAAACCACCATAGAAAATCAAGCACACCAAGTTAGAATTAAAGGGCAAAAGGGCTTCGAAAAATAAGAAAAATTTTATACTGTCCATTTTTACACAGATAAATTTTGGACTGCAGTACAGTATAAAAATATTGTATATTAGTGAGCACAGTATTGAAAATATCTGTGTTAACTTAAAAATGGACTGCATATTGAAGAAAGAGCCAAACAAGCCCTAATGATGCTTACATCACCTTATCCTCCAATTATGACATCATAATTAATTAAACAAAATTGGAAAGTAATATTAGCTTGTTCTACAAGGTGATGGCCGGCCACCTAAGCTTCCAATTGTGCAAATTTTTACTTCTTCAAGGACTTTTTGACAAATTTAAGAAGTTTTCCCACACCTATAAATAGGTGTGAGATGGTGGTCATTTTGTTCACCAAAATTTGGAAAATCTAGCAAAACTATGCCAAAATTTCTCTTCAAAAACCGAGCATAAGGAAGGAAAGAAAGAAGAGAGAAAAATTAAAAATTTAAAGAGAGGATCTTAGGGTAGTGGTCGGTTTTCTTGTGGAACAACAAGCAAGGGTTGAAAAATTTTTGGAACCCATTTTTGGCCAAGTGGCCGGTTGTGGGCAGGAGAAAAAGGGAAGAGAAAGTGAAGAGGGAAAGAAAGAGGAGAGTGGTCGGTTTGTGTGGAAACAATTAACCAAGTGACCAAAAAAATTTTTGGTACCCATTGGAGGGTAAAGGCCGGTTGAAGGAAACCAGGGGGGGGGGGAGAGTGATTTTCGGACCCAAACCCTAACAACTCCTAGGGTTGATTAAGGTAACTCTCCCATAACCCTAAACTCTTTAATTAAGTTTCAATTTGAAATTTATATGTATTTCAAGTTGAAAATTGTAAGAGTATAAGCTCAATTTATCTTATTGTCCTAGTTTAGAAATATGTAGGTGGTGCTTGATTAGGTTAAGGGTGGTTTGATTTATGAGCTTTATTGGTTATATGCTTATGCTTATTTGATTATTAGGGTTTGCATGCTAGATGCTTGATAAGTTGTATGTCCCTCAAATATGTTCAAGTATGAATTAGAATGGCATGTTAGGTTGCTAGAATAGGACTTGAATGAATGGTATGGTTTGATGCAACCTAGATGTAACACCTGGAACTTTCACAGACTCATGATTTGAAGAAATTGAAGTCCATATTAAGTGTTTATGTGCTATTTTATGGAAAATTATGAATGTCAACGTGAAATTCATACTTTTACCAGTAAATATTTGAGTTCTCATTTAATTAGTTATGAGACTCAATAAATAGTTTCTTAGCTATGCATAGGGCTTTTTGTGATAAAGGCATCACAAAAATTCATAATTTTATGTTGGCCAAAGTTTGACCGAAAAAGTCAAAGTTTAACCAAAAAGTCAAAAGTTGACCATAGAGGTCAAAGGCATGACGGTACCGTGATATGATAAGCAGTATGAAAAATATACTGCGAAAAACCGTCATTATAAACAAGATAAGAAGATTTAGATTCAAAACCACATCAAGCACACCAAGTTAGAAATAAATGGCAAAAAGGACTTTGAAAAATAGAAAAAATTTTATACTGTCCATTTTTACACAGATAAATTTTGGACTGCAGTGCAGTATAAAAATACTGTGTATAAGTGAACACAATATTGGAAATATCTGTGTAACTCAAAAATGGACTGCATATGAAGAAAATAGCCAAACAAGCCCTAGTTAGGGATGACATCGTCACACCCTTGATTTATGACATCATAAATGATTAAATAGCATGGAAAGAAATGTGGAATTTTCTAGAAAAAGGGTGAGTTGGCCGGCCACCTAGGGGGCAAAATGCAAAGATTTTATCCTTAGGGGCTAAAATGTAAATTTTGAAAAATAGATGATGTAAGCATGATGATGTCTGGAGAGCAAGGGGATAACTGGCCATGTGACACATGGAGGGTGTTTTTGCAAATATTTTTGCATTAGGGGTCAAAATGCAATTTTGGGAATAAAAATAAATCCAAAAATTATTTAATTTTCAGCTATAAATAGGGCAAGGGGGGGCGGATTTTCAGCTCAAAAAAATGGGAAAACTCCCCAAAACCATGCCAAAATGATTTCTCACATTTTTCTCTCTAAAACCCGAAATCCCATAGGACCAAAAAGGAAGAGAAAAAAAAAAGTGAGGAAAATTGGGGCTAGGCTAGTAACCGGATTTTGGGTGAGAAACCCACAAGGGTGGCTGAAATTTTGGAACCCTATTGGATGGGAGAAACCGGTTGTGGTGACCTAGGAGAAAGGAAGAACTTTTGTGCTCAAAACCTAGCCAAACCCTTGCCTTGGTTCAAGGTAATTTTCTTTAGCCCTAACCTTTTTAATTAAGCTTTCAATTTGAAATTTATTTGTATTTCAAGTTGAAAAATGTAAGAGCATAAGCTCAAGCTATTTTATGCCCTAGATTAGAGGGTATGGTGCTTGATTAGGTATTAAGGGTGGTTTGGTTAATAGCTTTAATTGCTTAATGCTTATGCTTATTTGAACGTTAGGATTGCATGCTAGATGCTTGATGTGTTGTATGTGTAATACCCCGAAATTTCTACAGACTCATAATTAAAGGAATTTAAGTCCGTATTATATGTTTATGTGATATTCCATGAAAATTATGAATACCAACGTGAATTTCATAATTTTATCAGTAAATATTTGAGTTCTCATTTAATTAATTATGAGACTCAATAAATAGTTACTTAGTCACGTATAGGACTTTTTGTGATTAAGGCATCACAAAAATTCATGATTTTATGTTGGTCAAAATTTGACCAGAAAAGTCAAAGTTTGACCAAAAAGTCAAAGGTTGACCATAGAGGTCAAAGGCATGACGATACTGTGATATGATAAGCAGTATGAAAAATATACTGTAAAAAACCGTCATTGTAGACAATATAATAAGATTTAGATTCAAAACCACCATAGAAAAATCAAGCACACCAACTTAGAAATAAAGGGCAAAAAGGTCTCAAGAAATAAGAAAAATTTTTATACAGTTCGATTTTACACAGATAAATTTTGGACTGCAATACAGAATAAAAATACTGTGTATAAGTGAACACAGTATTAGAAATATCTGTGTAGCATAAAAATGGACTGTGTATTAAGGAATTAGCTAAACGAGGCCTTAGGTGATGACATCACCTCACCATAGATTTA
This sequence comes from Ficus microcarpa, assembly GCA_025413485.1. Taxonomy (NCBI): domain Eukaryota; kingdom Viridiplantae; phylum Streptophyta; class Magnoliopsida; order Rosales; family Moraceae; genus Ficus; species Ficus microcarpa. The sequence goes on along the minus strand of JAINRI010000590.1, from coordinate 29,462 downwards.
TGACATCGTAAATGATTAAATAAAGGATGGAAGGAATTATGGAATTATCTAGAAGAGGGGTGAGGTGGCCGGCCACCTAGGGGCAAAAATGCAAAGATTTTGTCATTTGGGGCTAAAATGTAATTTTTGGAAAATTGGTGATGTAAGCAAGTGATGTCACCAAGATGATGTCACCTTGATGAGGTAAGCAAAGCCTTGGAGGACAAGGGATGGCCGGCCAACATGCCACCTAATGGGGGTCAAAGTGCAAATTGTGATTTTTGAGGGGTTTTTAATGCAATTTTTAGAAAGTTTCTCCACCACTATAAATACCCATCAAAGGGGGTCGGTTTTTGGCTGGAAAAATTCAGAAAAAAAAACAGCCGAATTCTGCCCATTTTCCTTCTCCAAAAATCCGGATTTCTAAGGGTGAGAAAGAGCAAAGAAAAATTTGAGAATCAAAAGGGTTTTATTGCTAGGGTAGTAGGCTTTCCTCTAGTAACTTCAAGCAAGGTTTGAAAGTTTTTGGTGCCTATTTTTAGGGCTTAAGGTCGGCTGGGTTTGGGTGAGAGAGTGAGAAAAATTGACGTTAGTTTGTGCATAGTTTTGGTTCAAGAAGCCACCAAGAGATCAACTCAAATTTTGGTGCCAATTGGTGGAGCAAGGCCGGTTTTGGAGGACCTAGGGGGGAGATTTGGTGAGCCAAACCCTAGCCAATTCTTGAGATAAATCAAGGTAACCCTCTCTAAACCCCAAACTCTTTCAATTGAGCTTTCAATTTGAAATTTAAGTGTATTTCAAGTTGAATTTGTAAGAGCATAAGCTCAATTTATTTTATGCCCAAAGTTAGAAACCTAGGGTTTGTGCTTGAGCTAGAATTAAGGGTGGTTTGATTTTAATTTGCATTTGCTTTAATTTTCATAATTTGCATGCTAAATGTTAGTGTTGTATGTCCCCAAATCTGCCCTAGTGTGTGTGGATGGATATTATGTGCTAGGTTGTTAGAAATTGAATTAGTATGCTTGGTTTGAATGGTGCAACCTAAACCATGCAAACTTGGTTGATTCAATGTCAATTAGGGTTTGCATGGTGATGTTAGAAAATGTGTTCAAAGAAAATTTACGTTAGAAAACCGCTGCATGTGTGTTCTAGAGCTCCCGCGATGGCTGGTTGAGCTAGGTTTCACGTTTAGGACGTAAAACGAACTTAAGACTGAAAAACTGCCAGGTTCCGGTGAATCCTGACCAGTTTTCTGGAAAGTGGATTTTGAGGCTTTTAGAGGTCGAATTTGAGAAAACGTAAAACATAAAAGTTGTTTAGAAGAGGTTTTCCTATAGGGCAGCATGGAAAATTTTTTAAAATGAGGCTCCAATGGCCTCGATTTTCATAAAAACCCGAGCCTGACCGTGCCCAGGATTTACGCACAGCCAGGTGAGTTCAAACGACAATATGAACCTGTTAGAGTCCGAATCAAATTTTTCGTAAAACATGAAAGTTTTAGGATTTTTTGAGAGCTAGAACTTTCATGTGACAACTTTTTTAAATTCGAAATGGATTTTTAAACTGACACGGTTTTATAAAGACTGTGCAGGGAACAGGAAATTCCTGCACAGGATTTTCTAAAAACAGTTTAGAAAAACTATATTTTTCCTCAAAACCACTATTGTGACTATGGAAACTGTTCCAGTGGCAGTTTTCAGCCCTTAATGATTTTATGAAGCTCCGTTTTAAGAATATGAATTTTTACAAGTTAAGTAAAGCGTTTTTGGGATTAATTTCCCCAAAATTTTTCAAGTTAACGAAAAATAGAATTTTCAAGCTAAGATTTAGTAAGCGAATCAATTACGGATGGTAATCGGAAGTTATATCTGAGTTACTGGGCTAAGCTCAAAGCCCAAAGTTTGACCCAAAGAGGGTTGACCTTAGTTGACCAAATGTTGACTTTGGTTAACCAAAAGTTTGACTAAGTTTGACCTTAAGGGTTACCCAATATAACCCTATGGGATACCAAGATTTGGAATTGGGCTAAGACTTAGGGTTATTGATAATAACCCGATGGATTATGGAGCAAGTATAAATAAGACCTAAGCCCAAGGGTTACTCAATGTAACCCAACAAGATGCCAAAATTAATAATGGGCCTAAAACCTAGGATTACTTATAATAACCCAATGAATTATGGATTAAATATAATTGGGTTTAGTACCCAAGGTTACTCTATGTAACCAAACAAGTTATCATATGGTGATATAGAGACAGGGACATATGACTAGGGTTACCAATGAAGGTTGGTTAAGGATACCAACATTGTATGAAAAGATTTACAGTAAGATAGGCTAATCCTTATCTTACGCCCTAATTGAAACAGGAATAGAACCTGTTAATATAACGTGAAGGAACGCTAAGTCAAGAGCATAGGACAACAGGTAAGTACAAACCTCACCTACAGTATGAAAAATAGTAAGCTATGTTCAAGTATAGGACATGTTTCTATGATATGCTATGTTACGTCATGATATGCTTGTTATGCTATGATAATCTATGTTATGCTATGGTATGCTATGTTAAGTTATGTTATATTATGTTAAGCTATGTTATGTCAAGTTATGTTATGAGATAATGACAAGTCATGATATGCCATGTGTATATACATGTTATGATATAGTGACATCATGAGGCATGTTCACTAATATTAAACCACATGGTAAGAACATACAAGTAAGGTATCGTACCAACCTCCGGCTAGGTGGAGGATATATGTTTCAAGTTTAAGTTATGATTATCAACCTCTCGTTGATGCGTGAGGGTATAATCAACCTTCCGCTAGATCGTGAAGGGTTATGTTATGTTCCTTTAGAAAAAGGCTAAAAAGGCACTCATCAGTCAGCTCCGCCCTTTTCCTATTCAGCTTTGTCGCCGATCTCAGCAAGCAGTACCAGAAAAAAGGAGTGAAGGTTAGCAGACTTGGTTGCCTACCACGGGGCCCCTTTGAAACCAACTAAGTCAAGCTCAATTACACAAAGCTATGCCTTACCACTTGGCTATACTCCATACGGCCTTGTTTTGGACGGTAAAACGGGGAGAGGGGGAAGGGAGAAGCAGGGCTCAAAGAACAAGCCGAGCCGTGCAAGAACGCAGGGATATTTCAAGTAAGTATATGATTCCCAGAATTGTTAAGGACCTTGCAAACCCTAACTTTCTGGAGATTGCACACATTTGGTACGTACACACAATGAGCCCATATGTAATCAAGATAATAAGTTCAAGATAATAACAAATCATAAGACATTCAAATTAATCATAAAATGGTTCATGCATAAATTACATGATGATTGGTATGTTTTTAAAATGTTTAAAATGTTTTGTGAGATCATGTTTGTACTTACTGGACGAAAGCTCACCAGTTTATATTTCATACTGTAGGTAAAAGCAAGATGCCTGCAGCTTTACTTGTTGGGCTATGGAGACGATGCAGCAAATGAAGGGCGGTGTGGGATACCACTACGCAAGAATTCCGTGAACTGTTTAAGTTATGAAGTTGTATATGTATGTTTAAGTAGTATGTACGGTTCATGTATGTAACGTTTTCAAGTTACGATTTAAAAACGAAGTTTCAAAAGAAAGTTGACAAAAAAAAAATTTATTCTGAAATTTTCCGATTAGTCTAAGTATTAGATTTAGAAACTAAGTTAAGTACGTTAAGTAATAGCCCACATTTACGTAGTCAATTCTACGTGGATGGTCGGGACGTTTAAGTTAAGAAAGCATGGTAACGGCCCTACGTACGTAGAGCAGAATTCGTTAGACGATTCGTTCCAACGATTCGTTCCAACGATTATGGTTGGAATACTAGTAGCAAGTAAGATAGACGATCGACAAGTATTGTCGACAACGCCGGAATAAGGGAGCTACTGCACGAAGTAGGACCAGTGCTTTCAGAGGACTCGACTCCAGCAAATTTTGCGGCAGGAGATATTGCCATAGGAGGCTGAAGTTGACGTAGATGCTAAAAACACCCTGAATGGGATTCTATTCAACAATGAGGGTTGGAATGCAGACTTCAACGCTCCTTCCGAAGACTCGATCGAACCTACAGATTTAGGACCGACTTTCGTTGGTTTATTCTTTTGTAATAGGACAGTATGAATATGAGATGGTAAAGTGGTAGCCACTTCCATCTCAGTTTTAACTATGTACGATGGTAAAGTGGTGGATACTTCCATCGCAATGTTGACTATGTATGTATAGTACGATGGATATGATATGACATCGTAATAGGATGTGCTTTTTGTAGGTATACAAAAAGACAGTTCAAGTACGAGATATGAGTTAGAAGGTATGTTATGAATAAGGAAGTTATGCTACGATAAGCATGTAAGTATCGTGAAGATACTATTATGTTATGACAAGTAAATTATGTATCGTGGAGATACTACTATGATATGACAAGTATATGATATATCAAGATGATATTATAATGTTATGATAAGTATCCGATGTGATACGGTAATACCATTAGGTTATGGTATGATAAGTATGATAAGGTATATGATAAGTACGATCATACTAAGATGTATGATAGGTACAACATGATGTGATAAGACATGAATGAAAGAAAGGATATTAACGGTATGATAATATCTTTTCTTATGATAGGAATTTAGAAATGGTACGCCCACGCAGAGCAGTACCTGTTAACCCGCCTGAGCCGGAGCTAGCGATCGTTGTAGCAGATCTACAACGACAGTTGCTTGAACAGCAACAAGAGACGAATAGGCTTCGGGAGCAACTAGGTCGTATGAACCGAAGACCCCAAGTTGACGAGGTTCCACCTCAAGTACCCCCAGTAATACCTCCGGAACCGAATATTCAACTAGACATCAAAGCCATAAGTTGGCATAACTTTGTGACAGAATTCCGGACGATGTATTATGATAGAAAGGTCCTTGCAACTCAACAGGATGAGTTCACGAACTTTAGACAAGGATCGATGACAGTAATGGAAGCTGTCAAGAGGTTTGAGCAATTGGCTCATTTGTGTCCGGAGTTAGTATCAAGTGAGACGTTTAACTCTTACAACGAGGAAAAGTCTGACCTTACGGATAGTTGCGGAACTTAACAACCGGATTAATTCAGCAATGAAGGACTTACTAGGACTACCGCCGGAACGAGACATTTTGAGATCGAGTTACTGCTTAGAGCCGTACTAACATCGAAAGTATCTTGCCGTATAGCAACCGCCGAGCTAGAAAGCTTCACGAGTAGTTACGAGATTATGAACGGGAACGAGCATCCTTTTCCGAAGACTGATGATCTTTTCGGTCAACACAAGGGAGCGGTAGTATGTGTGAAAGTCGACCTGCGAGCAGGCCATCATTAGCTCAGGGCCGAGGAGTCAAATATCTCCAAGACGATCGTGCGAACACGATATGGACATTAAGAAAGTTGGTTATGCTGTTGGGAATCAAAGACAAGGAGACGCCGCTGGGACTCTCCAGTCTAATTTGTTAAGGATTATTAAGTTGCATCAAGGAAAGGATTTCCTTTTTGCTAAAAGTGTAAATTTTTGGCAGAAAGTACAAGGAGTTAGGACCTCCGCCACGGGTGTCAATTACCTTAAGGAAAGGAATTGTGTTCCCGACTTGGATTTTTTAAAGAATTAAATAAAAATCAGAAACACATAAGACGCCATAATTGGTACTTCTAGGAACTTCTAAGAGGTATAAGGACCTCTAAGAGGATTATTGGTGGCCAATTATGAGGAATGAAGTATTAGAATACATGTCCAAGTGCCTAACTTGTTAGAAAGTTAAGGCCAAATACCGACATTTTTAAGAAAAATGGTGGAAGATAGAGCTTCCAGATTGGAAAGGGAAGCAAACTATTATGGAGTTCATAGTAGGACTACCCAAGACTGCAAGAAAGAATGGTCTGATTTGGGTTATTATAGATAGAATAACCAAATCAGCCCACTTCATTTCGATCAAGATCACTTTTTCAGTGGAAAGTTGACAGAAATCCACATATCTCGGATGGAGAGACTATTTGGAGTGATAAAATCGATCAATTTAGATCATGGAAGATGTTTCACTTCTCAATTTTGGACAGGTGATTATGATGCTATGGGGTCGAAATTAAGGTTTAGGACGACATTTCACCCCAAACGGATGGACAGTTAGCACGAACCTTCCAGACACTAGAGGATAAGTTAAGATTATGTGTCTTGGATTTTAAAGGAATTAGGATCACAAACTACCATTGATCGAATTTTTGTGTAACAAGTTATCATATTGCAATTGGTATGGTCCTAATTGAGGCATTTTATGGAAGGAAATGTCAATCTCCTATTCAATGGCAGGAAGTTGGACAAAAACAACTTTGAACAACGGACTTTATCAAGAAGACTACTGATGATATCAAAAAGGATTAAATAGAGACTCTTTTAATAAACTAGAAAAGTTATGACGATAAAGCAGACAGCCTCTAGAAATTCCAAGTTGGAAACGCTGTGTTTATTAAGATTGTTCCTATGGAAAGGAACAATGAGGTTTCAGGAAAAAGAGGAAAGTTAGTCCTAGTTATACAGGACTGTTAGAAATCCTTGAAAGGATTGGAAAGATAGCTCATAAGTTGGCCTTACCGTTAGAATTAACATCAATGTATGATGTGATTCACATTAAGATGCTAAAGGAAGTATGCACCAAATTCTTCCCCTGTGCATAGACAAGAACTAGTTGAAGTTCAATAGATTTGACTTATAAGGAGAAACTAGTTCAAGTTGTGAAATGGGGAAGAAAAAGTCTTAAAGAATAGAATTATTCTTATGATTAAGGTTTTATGACAAAACCACAAGGTTGAAGAGACAACCTGGAAATTAGAAGATGAGATGAGGATGAACTACCCCAATTTTCGAGCACGAAAATTTTTAAGGGGGATATCGTTGCAATACCTTGAATTTTTATGTTATTGTTTCCTTTTCAAAGGAATTATGTGCATACCGTAGAGGTATTTGTGGAAAAGCTCAGTTAAGAGCTTTTCATACTGTTTGTGAGTTCTTATGGTTCAATAAGACTCGAAATAGATTGCTAAGGCTAGCAAACGCCCTTTTTAGTCTAAAAGGACGAAAAAATACGTAATTTTGAAAAAGTCAAAATTTGACCAAAAAAGTCAAATTTGACCAAGAAAGTCAAAGTTTGACCAAGAGCGGTCAACTGGTTGACTTTGCAGTATTATGTGATGCAATATGGAAAAAATACTGTAAAATCTGATATTATGGGCAAGATAGCTCAAATAGGCATTAAAACCACCTTAGAAAATCAAGCACACCTATTAGAGATCAAGGGCAAAAAGGACTTGAAAAATAAGAAAAAATTTTATACTGTCCATTTTTACACAGATAAATTTTGCACTGAAGTACAGTATAAAAATACTGTGTTTAAGTGAACACACTATTAGAAATATTTGTGTAGCGGAAAAATGGACTGAATATTGAGGAAAAGCCAAATAATGCCTAATATGGATGACATCATCCTATCCTTAATTTATGACATCATAAGTGAATTATTTAAACTTAGAAAGCAAGCAAAGAAGGTTCTAGAAAGAGATGACATGGCTGGCCATCTCAGGGGCAAAAATGCCAAAATTTTATCTTTTAAGGCGAAAGTGTAAATTTTGAAAAATTGATGATGTAAGCGTAGTGATGTCATCAAGATGATGTCATCAAGATGAGATCAGCTTGGCTTGTTCTCCAAGCAAGTGACCGCCCACCTAAGGGGCAAATTTGCAAGAATTCTAGCTTTTGGGGCCAAAGTGTAAATTTTAAAAATTTGGTGATGTAAGCATAGTGATGTCACATAGATGATGTCATCTTGCCTTGTTCTCCAAGGGAAATAACCGGCCACCTAGCATGCCAAAAGTGTAAATTTTAATTTTCATGGGTCATTTTTAGAATTTAGGAAAGTTGCCCATGCCTATAAATACCCATGTGTAGTGGGCAGATTTTTGGCTGGAAAAATGGGAAAAATCAGCTAACCTCTTGTAAAATTTTCTCTCTAAAATCCGAGCAAGAGAAACCAAGATAGAAGCAAGAAAAATTTGAAAAATCCAAGGGAGATTGGATTAGGGATGTTCGGTTTTTCAAGCTAGGAACCAAGAGGAAGAAGTTGGAAAATTTTTGGAGACCTATTTTCTGGGCTGTGGCCGAGTGTGGGGAAGGAGAAAAGGGAGAGAAAATTTTAGTGGGAAAAATTGGTTAGTGGTCAAGAGTGAGGAGAAATCACCAACCAAGCAACCAAAAGAAATTTTGGTGCTCCTAGGTGAGGGTGAGCTCGGCCATGAGTGAGCAAGAATAGGGAAAGGAAAAAATTGAAGGAATTTGGTGTGGAGAGTTTGGTTTTGGCTGAAACAATTATCAAGTGAGGTGAAAAAAATTTTGGTGCCCAATTGGAGGGCAAAACCGTGGGAGAGGAAGAGCCAAGGGAGGGAGAAATTTGGATCCACCAACCCTAACCCATTTCTAGGGTTAGCCAAGATAAATCTCCCATAAACCCTAACCTTTTCCATTTAATTTCAATTGGAAATTTATGTGTATTTCAAGTCAAGGTTTGTAAGAGCTTAAGCTCAAGTTTTATTCAATTGTCCTAGAACTAGGTGTGGTGCTTGATTAGGGTGTTTTAAGGGTGGTTTGTTTATGCTTTGCTTGCTATATGTTTATGCTTGCTTGCATGTTAGAATTTGCATGATTAGATGGTTGGTATGTGCCCTGTTTGTGCAAAGCCAGTTGTGGCAATGATGCTAGGTTGCTAGTGCTAGCCAAGAATGGCATGAGATGAATGTTTGGATGTGTGTATGCAAGTTAGAAACCATGCAGCCCAAGGATTAGGGCAATCGGTTTAGGGATTGCATGGACATGTTGGGTTGATGTGATTGAATAAGTGGGATGTTAGAAACGCTGCATGCTTGCTGGGTAGGCTCCCGAAGTTGTCGGTCGAGTTAGACTTCGCGAAATAGGACGTGAACTGGACTTAACAACCGAAACTGCCAGTTCGGATTCAAAACTGGCCAGTTTCGGGAAAGTGGAAATTTGAGGCCTTTAGAGGCCGAATTGGGGGAAGCGTAAAACATGAAAGTTGTAGAACATGGTTTTTACTAGGGGACAGCATGGACCATTTCCCAAAATGAGGCTCCAATGGCCTCCGTTTTTACAGAAAACCGAGACTGGTCTGCCCAGACCTAGTTTATACGACCAGCAAGTTTCAAACGAAAACTGACAAAGATATAGGCAGAACTAGATTTTTCATAAAACACGAAAGTTTTAGGATTTTTTGAGAACTAAAACTTTTGTGAAGACAAGTTTTTCAAGTTCGGATTGGATCTTTAAACTGACACTGTTTTGCAAACACTGTGCAGTGAACAGAAAATTCCTGCACAGGGTTTTCTAAAACTAGTTTGGAAAAAACTGTTTTTCTTCTCAAAATCACTGTTTTGACTATGGAAACTGTTCCAAAAGCAATTTTCAGCCCTAAATGATTTTTATAAAGATCATTTTCGAAATATGGATTTTTACGAATTAAGTAAAGAGTTTTGGATTAATTTCCCCAAGTTTTCCAAGTTAAGGAAAAGAAGATTTTTCAAGTTAAGGTTTAGAAAGCCAACCGACTATGGGTAGTAACCAGAAGTTATACCCGAGTCACTGGGTCAAGCCCAAGGCTCAAAGGTTGACCCAAAGAGGGTTGACCATAGTTGACCGTAATTGACCATAGTTGACCATAGTTGACTTTGGTTGACTAACGATTTGACTTAGTTTGACCTTAAGGGTTACCCAGTATAACCTTAAGGATACCAATTGAGCTAAGATATAGGGTTAATGGATATAACTCGATAATTTGTGGATTAAAGAAGAAGCCCAAGGTTGGAAGATGATCTAACCCTTATGGTATGTTGTGGGCTTAGCATACAAGGTTACCCAATGTAACCTTTTTAAGAAACAAATTCTTAACCATAGAGTTACTAAGTGTAGCCAAGTAAGACATTATGCACAAAGGGCCATACAACCAGGATCATGTAAGCATGTTGGTTAGGACACCGACATTTCACGAGTTTAACTGAACTATGTCCTTCATCGAGTAGGAAGTAACCTGCAGCTGTACTCGGAGGAGGAGCAGCATTTCGTGGGACATAGCGAGAGAGGTAAGTACAACTCCGCCTACAGCATAGGCTTTGTATTGTTACTTGTCAAAGTATGTTAGATGTATGCTAGGGTGATGTGCCACGCGTTGTAAATGTATGATGTGTTGCTACGTTGCTTGTGTTATGTTATGTGAATAGATGTATTTATGATATGAGTTATGATATGTTCAAGTTATCGCTTATGGGAAGCCAAGTGATGATGCAAGCTAAGCCAAGGTACGTTCACGATGAATGTTACATTATGTTACGATGATTGAGTTATGAAGTATGTAAGCATGTTATCATGAAGCATGTTCACCTAATCTTACAAGAATGATAAGATTAAGTAAGACATGATAAGTAAGCAAGATGGCAAGCAAGCTTGCCTGTATCGTACCACCTGTCCGAGGTCGGGTTGGACTATGGTTTGAGTTGGAAATGGACTGGCCGCCCCAACCACTCCATAGTTGCGCGCCGGGTACATACACTCAAGTAAGGGGCCCATAAGTAAGATAAGCTAAGAAAGTAAGATAGAAAGTGTGACGCCCCTTTACTACGTAGGGCCGTCACTCCTTACTTTACTTACTTACTTACTTAAAAATTAGGGATATTTTTTTTTTAAAACTTACTTATAAAACATTTGTCTTTAGTAATACATCATTACTACTTAAGTAAACGTTTACTTAAGGTATTTAGTTCCAAAATACCATAAAGCATAATTTGTCTTTATCATACATGCTTATATACAAAAACTTCTTTACATCAAAAGATTTGCGGAAACTATGCGTAGTGGTATCCATACCGCTTTCGTCTGCCGCCACACCGCTCCAACAATGCCCAGCATTAAGCTGCGGGTTTCTTACCTACAGTATGAAATATAACTTGATGAGCTTTCGCCCAGTAAGCACAAACATAATCTCACAAAACATTTAAAACATCATCAGAACATTCATCATCATATGCATATGCATGAACCATTTATGTTCCATTTATGCATTTCTTTATCTTTCTTATGGGCCCCTTAGTGTACGTACCCTTAACATATAGCGCGCCTCTAGATACAGTTAGATGGGATTGCAAGTCCCTAACTGCTCCAGGAAACATAAGTGATTACACCCTCTTACATAAACGAGAGGGCGAATCCATAATTTTAACATAAAAATCCTCCACCTTGGGGGAGGTTGGTACGACACTTTACTTGTAATTTCTTACCATGTTATTTATCTTTAGTGAACATACCATATGATGTCACTACATGATAACATACTTTGTATCTCATTAATAACATGGCATGGCATTCTTTTCATTCATGGCATTGGCAAACATGACATTTTCATATACATGACATTTTGCAAATGTAGCACTTTTATAATCTTTTGCAAAAATAGCACTTTTCATCAACATGGCATTTTACGAAAATAGCACCTTTTATAAACATGGCATTTCGCAAAAATAGCACTTTTCATAAAACATGGCATCTCATAGATATAGCACATAACATATTGCAGCATATTTGAAAACCATATACTTGAACATAAATTACTAGTTTTCATACTGCAGGTGAGGTTTGTACTTACCTCTAGTGCCGTATCTTTAGAATCGCGTTCCTTAAATCGTCGGTAACCGCAATTCACTTTCCTGATATACCAAAAATATAGGATCAGGATCCTTTCGTAAGGTGTTGGCGACCTACCAACACTCACATTTACTTTTGGTTGTATGTCCCCTATCCATGATATCTATCTTGGTCATTTTAATCCCCATTCTTTATTGAACTTCGATTAAATCCTTAAGAGGTTACATTAGGTAACCTTTTGGTTTAGAGCCTTGTTCTATTAATGGGCTTTGCTCATACATCCTTGTTATTGGGTTATTTCCTTTAACCCATTAAATCTTAGCCCAATATACATGTGGATATCCCTTAGGGTTATATTGGGTAACCCTTAAGGTTAACCTTAATTAACCTTGGGTCAACCTTTTGTCAACCCTTGGAAAATCTTGTGTGATTAACTTCCAAAAATCTTTCATTTTGCTTGTAAAAATTCTAAACCTTTTTAATTAGAAAATTCATTGGCTTAAATTTCATTATTTTCTTTAACTTGGAAATGTTTGGTTGAAACCCTCTTTTTCTTTACTTTATGGGAAAATGTGAATTTCAAACCCGAGCCCTTAAAATTCATGGTTTTCGAAACAAATCATTTATAAAATCATTTGGGGTCGGAAACCGCCTTTGGAATGGTTTCCGATGCTAAAATGACCATTTTAGAACACTTCATGATTTTTCTAGAAAAGATTTTCGTGAGACTCATTTGCTAGATTTCGGACTCTCTGCGCGTCTCTCACAAAACGCGCCCAGTTTAAAAATCGGCTCGGAATCTGAAAAACTTGTCTTCACGAAAGTTGTAGCTATCGAAAAATGCTAGAACTTTCATGTTTTGCACAAAATCTAGTTCGGCCTAGATCAGTACCAGTTTTTATTTGAAACGGGTTAACTCTGAAAAACTGTGTGGAGAACGTCCCAGGGTTCAGCCACGGGTTTCAGGTAAAACGGAGGCCTTTGGAGCCTTATTTCGAGATTCTGTTCACGCTGTCCCCTAGGAAAAGTTGTTCCGAACAACTTTCGTGTTTTGAGTTTTACCTCATTCGACCTCTAAGGGCCTTGAAATTACCCTTTCCCGAAACTGGCCAGATTCGAATCCGAATTGGCAGTTTCGGTTCCTCTCTTCGGTTTACGTCCTATTCGTGGAATCTATCTCGACCGATCACATCGGGAGCTTAGACATCATCAAGCAGCGCTTCTAACGTCCCATTACAACCCATAAATCCATCTCATCTACTCATGCAACCCCAAATCCGAAAATTAAAAAGATTAGGGTTACATGGTTCTAACTCATGCATCATCACATACCATCACACAAAATCCATCCCTAAGTCTAGCAAGCTCTCTTGGCTGCCAAGGGCAGATTTTTGGCCTAAACTTATGGGACATACAACCTATCTTCTAGCATGAAAAATCCATCATTTTCAAGCACAAATTTTTAAAGAAATCAAGCATAAAAATCAGCCAACCAACCAAACCTTATAAAGCACACACACACCATAGATGAGGGCAGAAAATTAAATGGACTTATGTCCTTACAAACCACTTGAATCAACATCAAAAACACTTAAATAAAGCTTAGATTCAAGGTGGTTTAGGAGATTTTACCTCAACCCAAGTTAGGGTTTTGAAAATCCAAAGATTTCTTTCCTTCCTTGGCTTGCTCTTAGCCCACGGTTTCTTCATGAAAAGTGCATCCAAAAATTTTTGTTGTTAGCTCTTCTTGCTTCTAACCAAAAACCGAAAATCGTATGAAGAAAAACCAAGTTTTTCTTACCTTTTTCTTCTCTTCCTTGTTCGGTTAAGTCTTTGAGAAATCCACTAAATTTTCTCAAACTCTTCTTGCTCTTGGTTGCTCTTGGTTGCTCACGGTTTTGGTACCAAAAAGATGCACCAAAATTTTTCTTCTTGGTTCCTTGCTAGACCACTCCAATCCGAACCTCTTGAACCAAAAATTCTCCAAGTTTCACTCACCCCTTGTTCCTCTTCCTCTTGCTCGGCCAACACTCCAAAAGCTCACAAGAAAATTTTTCCAATCTCTCTCTCTTCCTCTCAAAACCGTGCACCCTTTGGAATGGGAATCCAAAACTTTTTGAATCTCTCTCTCTCTCTCTCTTCCTCTTGCTGCCGAGTATCACAAGGAAGAATGAGAGTTTTTGGCTCTCTTTTTCCCACAAAAGGCACAAGGAAAGGGAGGACTTGTGATGTGACTTAGTGGTTGGTTTCTTGCCCTTGATTCAAGGCTTTGTGTCAAGTCCTTTCTTGTCCCTTGTGCAGCTGAAATTAAGGGAGTGGGAGAGGGTTGAGCAGCCGGATTTTTGGGGGTGGAAAGGCATGGGTTTGACTCATTTTTGTTCAACCAAAAATGACTAGAGTGAGGGGACTTGATGGACAAGAGTTGTTCAATCATTTTCCTTGATTTTGGGCTTTAAGTCTTGTCTCTTTTCCTTCCTTCATTGAAGCCGAATCCAAGGGGATATTGGGGGGTTGAGTGGCCGAATTTGGTGGAGAGAAAATGGGTAGGTGGCAGCCCATGGTTGGCTCAAGAAAGCTTCTAGAAAAATCTAATACTTAACCCACCTTTTGGGTCCTTATTTTATGGCTTTATGCTATACCTTCTTGTCCCCTTTGCTTTTCTTTTCTTTCTTTCTTTCATGGGGCAGCCGAATATGGGGAGAGGGAGGACAAGCTCAATCTTTGGTTAGTGGAGAATGAGGTCACAAGCATGGGCATGTGTCCTTGACTTGGTTGGCTTTCAAGTTCCTATTGGTTTCCAACTAACCAATCTCTTTTTCTTTCTTTTCTTCTAGTTGCCGAATTTTTTTATAAGAAAATGGGGGAGTCCACATGTGTAGCCTTGGGTTGGTGGAGGGTGATGTCAAGAGGTTGATGTCACCTTCCACTAGCTCTCTTAATGCCTTGTTTGGCCGTCTCGTTCTTTCACGGCTCCTTTTGCGCTCTACAGTTATTTCCAACACTGTGATGAGCATTCTTATTTTATATTTTTATCCAAAAATTATTCTATGTAAATTTGGACCGAAACTCTCTTTCTCCAATTTTTCGGAGACCTTTTTGCCCTTAATTCTTTTTCGGTGTGCTTGATTTTTCTAGGTGGATTTATGGCTTATAAAACTCCATTTCCGGAGATTCTTTTCATATTCCTTCATCATACTTGTAAAGTCGACGTTGTGACCCGTCACGGTCAAACTTTGACTTTTTGGTTAACCCTTTGACTTTTTGGTCAAAGTTGACTTTTTGGTCAAACTTTTGACTTTCGTGAAATTTCATCCTTTTTCGTTCTTTTTCCTTTAGAAACCTTATTCTTGGCTCGTAAAACATTAATTGAGTCTCAAAATCATTAAATGAGGATTCGAACATCGTTTAAATAAAATTATGAATTTCTCATTATTATTCATAATTTTTCATATAACACTTCATAAATACATAAATTAGACTCTAATTCCTTATGAACAAGGAGATTACAAGTCTTCAAAATTTCGGGTCTTACAGAAAAGTTAAGAAAAGTATAATACGAGCATAACCAGATTATGCATTTGTTATGCTTTCATATGCTAAGGGTGACATGATGTGTTACAATGTGCTATGATGCCATGTTAAGTATGCCATGTTAGGATGAAGTGTATGCCATGTATGAAAAGTATGTTATGCCATGTATGTAGAGTACGCTATGTTATGTATGAAAGGTCATGATATGCTAGAAGTTGAAAGTGTAGATATGCTATGTTACGGAAGTGTATGTTACGTTATGAGTTATGAAGTTAAGGTATGTTATGCACATGATAGAAGATCATGTTTTATGCTTGTTGCGGTATAGTTAGTTGTACTTGCTGAGCGAAAGCTCATTGTCTTACGTTTATGCTGTAGGTAAGTAACCTGCAAGCAGTTGCTGATACAAGATGGAGGAGCGTGGCAGGGAGAACTGTGAAATGTGGGAAAAGATGCCGCTACGCTTTTTGTTCTTTCTAAGTAGATGATTTGATATTTGTATATCATTCTTTTAGTTACAGTATGTGCTAGTTAGCACAGTATAAAAAAAAAAAAAAAGTTTCCGTTGTTTTTCATATAATTAAGTTATTACAAGGGCCCATATGTATGTAAGTATGGTAACGGCCTGTGTTTGGCGGGTTGTTACAGAGTTGGTATCAGAGCGGTTTCCTACGATACAATTTCACAGTCTGCCTGCCATCGCCGCCATCATTGTTGTAATACCCGGAATTTTCATGGACTTACGATTTCTCTTTTTTTTTAGAAATTAGAAGTCCGCATGATGTGTTTTTATGATGTTTTCATGAAAAATTATGAATTACATGTGAAATTCGTAATTTTATTAGCCAAGGTTAGAATTTTCTTTAAACTGGCTACGAGACTCGAAAAAAAATGCCGAGGTTGGTAAACGGTATTTAGAGTCAAAAAGGACGGAAAGGAAAGAAAAAGAATGAAAAAGGATGAAATTTTACGAAAGTCAACTTTGACCGAAAAAGTCAAAGGGTTGACCAAAAGTCAAAGGGTTGACCAAAAAGTCAAAGTGTTGACCAAAAGTCAAAGGGTTGACCAAAAAGTCAATGTTTGACCAAGGACGGGTCAAAAATGTTGACCTCGAAAAATGATGAAATGCAGTGTAAGAAGAGACTGCAAAGACTTTTATGGTCAAGAAAACAAAAATAAGCCGTAAAAACCACCATAGAAATCAAGCACACCGAATTAAGAATTAAAGGGCAAAAAGGTCTCCGAAAAATTAGAGAAAGAAAGTTTTTCGGTCCAATTTTACACGAAAGAACTTGGACCAAAATATGGAGCACAATATTTGAAATATTTGTGTGACACAGAGGAAAAGAAATGAATTAATTTGGGAGAACAAAAAGTAAGCCAAACATGGCCTTATGTGAGCCAAGCATGTGAGATTTTTCTAGAAGATCCTAGAAGTTTTTTTTGGACCAACCATTGAATGCCACATGCCCCCTTTCATCCCCCAAAATATTCGGCCAACTAGAAGGAAAAGAAGGGAAAATGGTTTGGTTTTGGTAACTAAGTGGCTATTCAAGTCTAACCAAGCTAATGACAATGACCCATGGCCAACCAATCAGCCATCTCCTCCCCCAAAAATCCGGACACAAGACAGTCATTCTCCCCTTTTTGCTTCATCAAGTTCGGCCACAACAAGGAAGAAAAGAAAGAAAAGAAATTAAGGACAACAAGGCATGGGGTAAAGCCATGAATTAAGAAAAAGTAATCACCCTTTTTGCATGCCACATGTCCCCTTGCTTCCACACATTTTCGGCAGCACAAGCAAGGTGAGGACATGGCTGCCACATGCCCAGAAAATTCGGACAAAAAGGCAGCCCCACCTCCCCCATTTCTCCCATCACTTTCGGCAGCAGCCCACATGCACTTTGTGCTCTTCCATTTTCGGCAATCACATGGGAAGGCAAGGGAAAAAGGTGTGACATCACAATACCACCAAAACAAGCTAGCCTCTTCCTCTTTTCTCCACAAAAACCGCTGCTTGTCCCCCCACTCCGTCCATCACTTTCGGCAGTAGCATGAGGAGCAAGCAAGGTGAGGGATAAAGCTAAAACCCAAGTGATAAAGGTGTGTTTCTCCATGCTCTCTTGTCCGGCCATTCACTCTTCCCATTTCCTCTTTATTAGCCACCCAAAAGACCCATCTTTATTGTGGAAAGGCTACCAAAACTCTGCCAGTTTTTGAAGAGAAAAACCGTGGGAGAGAGAGGGAGGAAGAGAAGAAGAAATCTGGAAAAAAATATGAGGGCTTGTGCTTGGTGGTGTTCGGCTGTTCTAGGGGAGAAAGGAGAAAGATTTTGTGAGCCATGGAGACCCATTTTGGGGCAGCAAACCGTGGGTTAGAGGAGTGAAAAATGGTGAAGAAAATCTGGAAAAGTTTTGGAGGGAGATCATGTGATGAGTTCGGTTCTAGCAAGATGAGCCAAGAGAAGATTTTTGGTGCTCTAATGGAGCCAAAATCCGTGGGCTTTGAGAGAAAGGAAAAAGGTAAGAGAAAACTTGGATTTTTCATCTCATGAGGTTCGGTTTTGATGAGCAAGAAAGAGCTAACCAAAGTTTCTTGGATTTCTATTTTCTTGCAAAAATCCGTGAGCCATGAAGGAGGATTCGGATCCCTTGGAGGAGCCAAATCCGTAGGTGAGCAAGCCAAGTAGAAAATGGGATTTTCAAAACCCTAATTTGGGTTAAGGTAATTTCTTGAACCAATCTTGGATTTAAGCTCAAGACAAGCATGTTTATGGTCATTCAAGATGGATTTGTAAGGATATAAGTCCAAGTTTATTTTCAGCCCTTGATTTGGTGTATGTGCTTGATAGGGATTAGGGTTTGGTTGGCTTATTTTATGATGTTGCTTGCATGATTTTTATGCTTAAAAAATGGATCGGATGCATGCTAGATGTGTTATTAAAGTCCCCTAAATTTTGGTCATAAATCAGCCCTAAGGTAGTGGCTGATTTGGTTGATGGATTAAGATGTATGTGATGCTTGATGAATGGATGCAAGGATAGAACACCATGCAGCCAAGGACGTTTTTGTGGGCTGCATGGGTGTGATGGATGGGCAAGAATGAATGCATAGGACGTTAGATATGTTGCTTGTTTAATGTTTAAGCTCCCGATGTGATCGGTCGAGTTAGAATCCGCGAACTAGGACGTAAAACCGGATTAACAACCGAAACTGCCATTTCGGAGTCGAAACTGACCAGTTTCGGGAAAGTGAAAATATCAGGCCCTTAGAAGCCGAATGGGTTAAAAGTCAAAACACGAAAGTTGCTCGGAACAACTTTTACTAGAGAGCATCGTGAACAGAATCTCAAAATAAGGCTCCAAAGGCCATCGTTTTTATGAAAACCCGTGGCTGATCCCTGGGGTCAGTTTTCACTTTGTTTTTCAGGATCAGCCAGTTTCAAATGAAAACTGATACTGATCTAGCCAGAACTGGGTTTTGTGCAAAACATTAAAGTTTTAGCATTTTTCGATAGCTACAACTTTTGTGAAGACAAGTTTTTTAGATAATGAACATATTTTTAAACTGGGTTGGTTTTATGAAGGGTGCTCAGGGAATACGAAAATATAAGCACCAAAGTTTTACAAAATGTGTTCAAAAAAAATGTAAAGTGTTCTAACCCGTTATTTTGACTACGAAAACCGTTCCAATGGCGATTTTCAGTCCGTAATAATTTTATGAAGTTCCGTTTTAAGAAAATGAATTTTTACAAGAGTTTTTGGGATTATTCACCAAAGTGTTCAAGTTAAGAAGAAAAATGGGATTTTCCATATGTAAAGGAAAATGAGATTTTTCAAGAAGAAAGTGGGATTTTTAAGGTTTAGAATTGAAATTCCACGTTTTTCCAAGAAGTAAAGAAAATGATGATTTTAGCCAAGTATTTTCAAGATTTATGAAGTAAGAGTTTTTACAAGTAAATTAATGGGTTTTTGGAAGATAACGTTTTCCAAAAATAAAGAAATGGAGTTTTAAGGTAAAAATGGGTAAACAAGCCGACTACGAACGGTAACCGGGATTATATCCGAGTTACTGGGCTAAGCCCATAGCCCAACGTTAGACCCAAGGGGTTGACCTTAGTTGACCACATGTTGACTTGGGTTGACCAAGAGTTGACTTTAGGGTTACCCAATATAACCCTAAAGGATACCAAGATTAATGAAATGGGCTAAGACCTAGAGTTATTGAAGAGATAATAACCCAATGGATTATGAACCAAGAAAAAGTAAAGCATAAGCCCAAGATAAAGGAAGTAACCAATCAGGTTTACAAGAGATATTAGAGGGGACATACACACACACATCTAGGATTGCTCATAGATGTTGGTTAGGATACCAACATCATATGTCGCGATTTATGGTAAGATAAGTTAACCTTATCTTACACTTCCTTTGATTGAAACAGGAATAGGAACCTGTTGAGATATCGTGAGGAATGTTACGTCAAGAGCGTAGGACTTAAGGTAAGTACAAACCTCACCTGTGGTATGGAAAAATAGTAATGTATGTTCAAGTATGAAATGCTATGTTTAAATGCTACGTTGAAATGTTATGCTTTTAAGATGCTATGTTTTAAAGCTATTATGTTTAAATGAGGCCATATTTTAAAGAATTTTAAAGAATGCCATATTTTAACGATGCCATGTTTTAAAGCGGCCATGTTATGTTAAAATATGTCATGTGCATTATAAGTTATGATTTTGTGACATCATAAGGTATGTTCACTAATGATAAACCACTTGGTAAAAATACACAAGTAAAGTGTCGTACCAACCTCCCCCAAGGTGGAGGATTTTTATGTTAAAGTTATGGATTCGCCCTCTCGTTGATGTGAGAGGGTGTAATCACTTATGTTTTCCTAGGGCAGTTAGGGACCTTGCAAACCCTAACTGTATCTAGAGGCGCGCTATATGTTAAGGATACGCACACTATGGGGCCCATATGAAAGATAAGAACAAGTTGAAAAGAAATGCATAAATGGACATAAATGGTTCATGCATATGTTTTATGATGAAGTATGTTTCAAGATGTTTAAATGAAAATATTTTGTGAGACCGCGTTTGTACTTGCTGAGCGTCAGCTCATCAGATATATTCCATACTGCAGGTAGAGATAAAAATGCTTGTAGCCTTACTTGGTGGGCTTGGAGATGATGTAGCAAGTGAAGGGCGGTGTGGGATACCACTACGCAATATTTTCCGCATTATGTTTAAGTTATGAAGTTTTTCATGTATGTTAAGTATGAAGTTAATTATGTATGAAATGTCCAAAGTACGATGCACAATTTTAGTGTATGGGTTTCAAGTCAAGATTTTAAAATGAAATCCAAGTTGTGAAGTTCAAAGAAAGTTTTAAAACGATGTTCAAAAGAAGTTTCAAAAAAAAAAAAAAAATTTATTCCGCATTTTCAAAGTAAAGTAAGTTATGTATGAAGGTGATGGTTCCGGCGCCCCGCATCCGCGCGGTTGGCCCCGCGTGGGTGTCAGTGGGTGGTTCGGGGCGTCACAATTGTAAGTTAAGTTACAGTTTTCATTAATATGCGTAAATAGTTATTTTACGCTTATGATAAGATAGATGCGTAAACAGTTTTCCTGCACAGTTTTTGAAATCTAATTTTATTTAAAAATATGTTTTGAATCTGAAAATTTTTTCTTCATAAGAGTTTTAGACCTTGAAAAATCCTACAACTTTTGTGTTTTGCTCATAACCCAGTTCAGCCTCTAACCCACTCATTTCCCTTGTTGAACCTGCCTAGCCGTGCATGAAGTCTGGGCATGACCAAGTTTGGATTTTTGTAAAACAAAGGCCATTGGAGCTTTATTTTTGAAAATTGTCCATATTGCCCCCTAGGAATTTCTATTTTCTACAATTTTCATGTTTTAAGTTTTTCCAAATTCGGCCTCTAAGGGCCTTAAAATTGCCTTTCCAATAAGCTGCCCAGTTTTACCCGAAACTGGCAGTTTTACTTTAAATCCATTTTTATGAAAAATCTACGCGCACACTACCTCAAACAGTCGCAACTGTGAGCCTACGACAAACATGCAACTCTTCTAATGTAAATTTTCCATCGACATACATTTATTCCGACACATGCAACCCATGTGGTGTTCTAGCACCAACTAGGATTTAAAGTTGGTTTGCATATTCAAAACATCATACAAGCCCATAACCTACAACTTCTTAAACACATTGGGACATATAACAAACATCTTAAAGGCATACATACAAATCCTAATATCATGCAACCATACCATTAACAACATGCATAAATCAAAACCACGTAATTCTAATTAAGCACAAACTTAACTAATCTAGGCTATTGCATAAGAAAATAAATTGAGCTTATTCTCTTACAAACCAACATTGGAATACACAATAAATCTTAAATCAAAACTTAATTGGATAGCTCAAAGGTTTTAGAAGATTACCTTTAAGCTTAGAGATAGGTTCTAAGCTTTGGATCCACTTTTATTCTTGCTTTGGGTTCCTCCAAAAATCCGACCACCCTAATCCTTTCTTTCTTCTCTTTGGGGTTCGACTTTCTAAGGGGGAGAAAGAGTGAAGTGAAAATTTGGCATAGTTTTGGGGTGGTTACACATAAATTGAACCAAAATGAACCCCTCATCACCTATTTATAGGTGATAATTATTTTCTTTTTTGATTTATTTTTAATTTTAGAATTGCATACTAGTCCTTAAGAGCAAAATATTTGCTCAACACCCCCTTGAGGTGGCCAGCCATTGAAGTGCCATGGAGGCCAAGTTACTTGCTCACCAAGCAAGCGCTTGCTTACCTCACCATGCTTACCTCACTATGCTTACCCCACGAAGCTTACCTCACTTTTTCTTAAAATTACACTTTGGTCCCTAAGAACAAAATATTTACATTTTAGTCCCTGTAAAGTGGCCGGCTAGGGTAGAGCCACTTGGTTTCCAATTCATGCATAATTATCCACTTAATTTCAAAAATCCCTTATTTTCCTAAATAATGTGCTTGATTTTTCTACAGCGGTCTTGACCCTTATTTTTACTGTTTTATCTGTAATGACGGTTTTTTGCAGTATAATTCCTATACTGCTTGCTATACTGCAATACCGTCATATTCATACCTTTGACTTTTCTTGGTCAGACTTTGACCAATATAAAATCATAAAATTTTCTTATGCCTTTTTCCTTAAAAGGCTTCTTGCATGATTAAACAAACTATCATTGAGTCTCGTAGCTAATTAATCGAGAACTCAAACATATACTGATAAAATTATGAATTTTACATTGATATTCATGATTTTCATGAAATATCACATAAACACATAGCACAGACTAAAGTTTCTTTACATACAAGGAAATCATGAGTCCGTAAAAATTTTAGTTATTACATAATCTGTCAAAACCAAAGTTCACAGGGTAAAAGCACCCAAAAAAAAAAAAAAAAAAAAAAAAAAAAAACACACACACACACACACGAACCTTTTTCTACATTCGAACTTATGTTTAGCAACGTTGATTTGAGATAGTTTTGGTTGGTTTGCTCTCATCACTCTAATGGTGCTTATGCAACAGGTTGGGTTCAAGATCGATGTTCTTGGGAGTGACTGCGTCCGTGACCAATTGGGACGCTGATGGAACTTCCTGTAGTATTGTTTTGGAGGATAATCCTCCGGTAGACTTTGTAGAGCTTCCCGATATTTGTCAAGGTCTGTACTACTGCAACATCTTAAGTGGAGTAATTAGAGGAGCCTTGGAGATGGTGAGTTATTCTGTTCTTCACCAACTACATTTTACCCTTAATTTTGTACTTTTTTATTTTTACATTTCTTGGAATGTATTTTATTGTGAGGTTATGCTTTTGATATTATAGTGGCTAGCTAGTTATTTTTACCTTATCCGCATTTTCCCAAAGCAATGATTGCATAATTTAATTTAATTTAATTTAATATTGGAGTGGTTAGTAAATTGCCAAAATTAGAAGTTTATGAGGCAAGTTTGCAAAGTTCGAAAAGTGCAGGGTGCAAATGTGCAAAATACCTTAAGCTGATGCAGAGAAGCCAAGCTCACTAGTAGTATACCTTTCTTTCTTCTTCTTCTTCTTCCTTCTTTTTCCCCCCCTTCTTCCTCCTTAACTCATAGATTCTTCTTTTGTCACCTGGTTTTACCCTGTATTGCCTCTGAAAATGCTCGTTGTCCTGTTCTTGAGTTTCGCATACTTCGATTATTATAACAACAACCACCATATTATGGGAATCAGAAGATAATTTATTTTCACCATTGATCTGCACAAAAAAGAATAGACGTATTCACCACGACTTGAATACAGCATCTCAAGTAGATTGAGAAAACACGGATTTGCTTTTGCCGTCATTTACTTTTGTTGTCATCTCTGACTGTTCTTCAATCTTCGATATTTAGGTGTCAATGAAGACCGAAGTCAACTGGATCCGCGATATGCTTCGAGGCGATGATGCATTCGAGTTGCAGGTAAAACTCCTAAAGCAAGTTCCGGAAGAGTACCCTTACAAAGATGATGAGTAAAAATGCTATATGTAAACAGCTTTTTATTTTTGACTTTCCTCCGTAGAAAGCAAATGTAGGAGCTTGTCTTCCTTTCTACATATCTATTCCCTAAAAACTTTAACCTGTCCAACTATTTTGAATCATGTGATTTTACTTCCAAATCACAAAGAAATTCTGATCTAGCAAAACACATGGGTGTCCGCATTTTTTACTTGTGTTTGAGTTCATCCCTTTTTATTTTTGAAAAAGGGTTGTACGAGTAGTAGATAGCGTTCCAGATAACCCTGGGGGACGTCTCCCCACGTGTGATAATATGGATCCTTCATAAAGTGAATTGTCCATATATCATGACCACTCGGTAGGATGGTTCAAACTCAAGGTTTTGATGAGGAGAACAAACTGTCTAACCACTAGCTTCTAAGTGGGGATGTCGTCACGTCTTGGGTGGTAATATGGATGGATTGCCTATATATCCTGGCCACTTCGGACCATCCTATTTCTTGGTGTTTGTCCCTTCGAGGTTTCTTCTATCTTGTCCATATGTTTTTAATATCTCTGTATTGGGACAAACAATAAAGACATATCGAACTTGAGATTGAATGCGAACCCTGACCTAATGGTTCAAGGGCCGTTGAGAAGTCTTGAAAGACGCCAAAGCATGAAACATTGTAACATATTCACATGCGGATAAAGGTTTTTGGCTGCATTTGGTACGATAGATAAGGATTAGTATCCCACTGTGGATAAGATGAATCATTTAGGCCCACACATATATAGTACAAGCCAGTTCCTTCCATGTCTCATGAAAAGCAAAAAGAGAAATAAGAAGAAAGATAGGAGAGGAGACAATTCCTTTCGTCAATTTCGATATCTTAATTCAGCATTGTACCAAATGTAACTTGGTAGGTAACACAATCTTCTCCATTACAATCCATGAAAATTCTATGGTAGGGTTTCAAAACAAAAAATATCTTACTAGTAAGGCATGACACTAAACTGATAGAGTATATTATAATTATTATTATGAAGAAAAATATGACAATTTAACAGAATTTGATAGGGTATTCGAGAATATGACCGATGATTCTTTACTTCTTTCTTCTCTTCGTTCTCCATCTTTGATATCTTAATTTGTATCCCGCTTAGGATAAGATGAATAACTTCGGCCCACACATGTATAGTACATCCAGTACCTTCCATGTCTCATGAAAAGGAAAAAGAGAAATTAGAAGAAAGATAAGAGAAGACTATTCCTTCCATCAATTTCGATAACTTAGTTTAGCAGTGTACCAAACATAACTTGATAAGTAGCACAATCTTCTTCGTTACAATCCATAAAAATTCTATGGTTGGGTGGAAAACCAAAAAATATCTTACTAGTAAGACATGACTCCAAACTCATATAGTACATTATAATTATTCTTATAAAAAAAGTATAATAATTTAACAGAATTCGATAGATTATTCGAGTGCATCAAAGAATATGACTAGTAATTCTTTACTTTTTTCTTCTCTCCAGTCTCCATCTTCGATATCTTAATTCAGTAGTGCACCAAATATTAGTAGGTAGCACAATCTTCGCCATTACAATTCATGAAAATTCTATGCTTGAGTTTGGAAAAAAAAAAAAAAAAAATCTTACTAGTAGGACATGACTCCAAATTGTGATAGTATATTAGAATTAAGTAAAGTATGCCAATTTTACAGAATCTAAAAGGGTAAACTAGCCAATTTTACAGAATCTAAAAGGGTAAACTAGCGCACTGAAGAACATGATTGTTGATTCTTTACTTCTTTCTTCTCTTCGTTTTCCATCTTCCCTGTCCTAATTCAGAAGTGAACCAAGCATAGCATGGTAGGTAGCACAATCTTCTCCATAACAATCCACGAAAATTCTATGGTAGGGTTTGAAAACAAAAAATATCTTATTAGAAGGACATGATTCCAAACTGACAGAATACAATATAATTGATCTAATAAATAAAAGTACGACAATTTAACAAAATTTGATATAGTATTCGAGTGCATTGAAGAATATGACTGGTGATTCTTTACATTTTTCTTCTCTTTGTTCTCTATCCTCAATATCTTAATTCTGCAGTGCATCAAACATAACTTAGGAGGTAGCGTAATCTTCTCCATCACAATCCATGAAAATTCTATGGCAGGGTTTTTACTAGTAGGACATGACTCCAAACTATCAGAGTATATTAGAATTAAGTATGCCAATTTCACACAATCTAAAAGGGTATACAAGTGCATTGAAGAATATGACTATTGATTCTTTACGTCTTTCTTCTCTTCGTTTGTGACGCCCCGAACCACCCACCTGACACCCACGCGGGGTCGACCGCGCGGATGCGGGGCGCCGGAACCGTCACCTTCATACATAACTTACTATACCTTGAAAATGCGGAATAAATTTTTTTTTTTTTAAACTTCTTTTGAACATCGTTTTAAAACTTTCTTTGAACTTCATAACTTGGATTTCATTTTAAAATCTTGACTTGAAACCCATACACTAAAATTGTGCATCGTACTTTGAACATTTCATACATAATTAACTTCATATTTAACATACATGAAAAACTTCATAACATAATGCGGAAAATATTGCGTAGTGGTATCCCACACCGCCTTCACTCGCTGCATCATCTCCAAGCCCACCAAGTAAGGCTACAAGCCTTTTATCTCTACCTGCAGTATGGAATATATCTGATGAGCTGACGCTCAGCAAGTACAAACGCGATCTCACAAAACATTTTTATTTAAACATCTTGAAACATACTTCATTATAAAACATATGCATGAACCATTTATGTCCATTTATGCATTTCCTTTTAACTTGTACTTATCTTTCATATGGGCCCCATAGTGTACGTACCCTTAACATATAGCGCGCCTCTAGATACAGTTAGGGTTTGCAAGGTCCCTAACTGCTCTAGGAAAACATAAGTGATTACACCCTCCCGCATCAACGAGAGGGCGAATCCATAACTTTAACATAAAGATCCTCCACCTTGGTGGAGGTTGGTACGACATTTTACTTGTGTATTTTTA
Source organism: Ficus microcarpa (assembly GCA_025413485.1). Lineage (NCBI taxonomy): Eukaryota > Viridiplantae > Streptophyta > Magnoliopsida > Rosales > Moraceae > Ficus > Ficus microcarpa. Next base: position 2,603 of record JAINRI010000590.1, on the reverse strand, counting down.
CCAAGTGGTTTATCATTAGTGAACATACCTTATGATGTCACAAAATCATAACTTATAATGCACATGACATATTTTAACATAACATGGCCGCTTTAAAACATGGCATCGTTAAAATATGACATTCTTTAAAACTTGAAACTCTTTAAATCATGGCCTCATTAAACATGATATATTTAAAACATAGCATCTTTAAAACATAGCATTTAAACATAGTATTTCATATTTGAACATACATTATTATTTTTCCATACCACAGGTGAGGTTTGTACTTACCTTAAGTCCTACGCTCTTGACGTAACATCCTCGAGATATCTCAACGGGTTCATATCCTGCTTCAATCAAAGGAGGTGTAAGATAAGGTTAACTTATCTTACCATAAACCGTGACATATGATGTTGGTATCCTAACCAACATCTATGAGCAATCCTAGATGTATGTGTTGTATGTCCCCTCTAATATCTCTTGTAAACCTGATTGGTCACTTTCTTCTTCATGGGCTTATGTTTTACTTTTTCTTGGTTCATAATCCATTGGGTTATTATCTCTTCAATAACCCTAGGTCTTAGCCCATTTCCTTGATTTTGGTATCCTTTAGGGTTATATTGGGTAACCCTAAAGTCAAACTTTTGGTCAACCGAAGTCAACATGTAGTCAACTAAGGTCAACCCCCTTTGGGTTAAACATTGGGCTATGGGCTTAGCCCAGTAACTCGGATATAATTTCCGGTTACTGTTCGTAGTCGGCTTGTTTACCAATTTTACCTTAAAACTCTTTTTCTTTATTTTTGGAAAACATTATATAATTATCTTCCCAAAAAATCCATTAATTTACTTGTAAAAACTCTTACTTCATAAATATTGAAAATACTTGGCCAAAATCATCATTTTCTTTACTTCTTGGAAAAACATGGAATTTAAATTCCGAACTCTTAAAATTCCACTTCTCTTGAAAAATCTCATTTTCCTTTAACTTATGGAAATCCCATTTTTCTTCTTAACTTGAACACTTTGGTGAATAATCCCAAAAACTCTTGTAAAAATTCATTTTCTTAAAACGGAACTTCATAAAATTATTACGGGCTGAAAATCGCCATTGGAACGGTTTTCGTAGTCAAAATAACGGGTTGGAACACTTTACATTTTTTTTTTGAACACATTTTGTAAAACTTTGGTGCTTGGATTTTCGGATTCCTGAGCACCCTTCATAAAACCAACCCAGTTTAAAAATCCGTTCATTATCTGAAGAACTTGTCTTCATAAAAGTTGTAGCTATCGAAAAATGCTAAAACTTTTATGTTTTGCACAAAACCCAGTTCTGGCTAGATTGGTACCAGTTTTCGTTTGAAACTGGCTGATCCTGAAAAACGGAGTGAAAACTGACCCCAGGGATCAGCCACGGGTTTTCATAAAAACGAAGGCCATTGGAGCCTTATTTCAAGATTCTGCTAGCGTTGCTCTCTAGTAAAAGTTGTTCCGAGTAACTTTCATGTTTTAACTTTTACCCCGTTCGGCCTCTAAGGACCTGATATTTTCACTTTCCCGAAACTGGCCAGTTTCGACTCCGAAATGGCAGTTTCGGTTGTTAATCCGGTTTTACATCCTAGTTCGCGGATTCTAACTCGACCGATCACATCGGGAGCTTAAACACTAAACAAGCAACGTATCTAACGTCCCATACATTCATTCTTGCCCATCCATCACACCCATGCAGCCCACACAAGCCGAAAACCTTAAACTTGGCTGCATGGTTCTAGCTCTTGCATCATTCATTAAACTAGCATCACATTCATCTCTTTTCTTCAACCAAATCAGCCACTGCCTAGGGCTGATTTGTGACCAAAATTTAGGGGACTTAAATAACACATCTAGCATGCATCCTAGCCATTTCAAGCATAAAAAATCATGCAAGCAACATCATAAAATAAGCCAACCAAACCCTAATCCTATCAAGCACATACACCAAAAATCAAGGGCTATAAAAAGAGATGGACTTATGTCCTTACAAACCCATCTTGAATCGTCATAAAAATACTTATCTTGAGCTTAAATCCAAGATTGGTTCAAGAAATTACCTTAACCCAAGTTAGGGTTTTGAAAATCCCTTTTTCTCCTTGGTTTCATGGCTCACAGATTTTGGCTCCTCCAAGGGATCCGAATTCTCCTTCATGGCTCACGGATTTTTGCAAGAAAAAAATAGAAATCCAAAAAACTTTGGTTAGCTCTTTCTTGCTCATCAAAACCGAACCTTATAAGAAGAGAAATCCAAGTTTTCTACTCACCTTTTCCTTCTCTCAAAGCCCACGGTTTTTGGCTCCATTAGAGCACCAAAAATCTTCTCTTGGCTCATCACACCAAAACCGAACTTCAAGCTTGGTTTACCCTCAAAAACTTTCCAGATTTTCTTCACCATTTTCACTCCTCTAACCCACGGTTTGCTGCCCCAAAAATGGGTCTCCATGGCTCACAAAATCTCTCTCCTTTCTCCCCTAGCACAGCTGAACACCACACAAGCAAAGCCCCTAAGAAAAATCTGATTTCTCTTCTCCTTTTCCTTCCTCTCTCCCACGGTTTTTCTCTTGAAAAACTGGCAGAGTCTTTGTTGTT